>VHIU01000180.1:0-46989 GCA_010577795.1 Isatis tinctoria | reverse complement strand
GGAGTTTGAGAGGTAGGTGAGTGGAAATTTTTGACAAATCAACAAAGCCATTTTATTTGACTTTGTTTTTCTCACCGTCCATTATGAAAAACGTGATTGATTCTTTACAAATCACTCTTGTGTGTAGGATATTTTTTCCCCACACTATCCACTAAAGGCCACGACAAAATCCACTGAATCTACCACTACGACACTACTTAACTTTCATGGTTAATTATGAAACATGTCATCACATTAGTTGGGAGCGCTTAGGCTAACAAGTAATTCTTTTTCCCCCTTTAGAAATGAAATCATCCGAGCACCAGTTAATCATGAAGCATTTCTTTACTATACATACAAAATATGCTCTTGGAACCACCTAGACTCTATGGAGTTCCAGCATAATAATTCATACCTTTTTTATTTTTAATACATATGGTAAATTAATGGCTTCAGCCCAGAAACTCGTGATAATTTAAGAAAAATAATAATAATGCATATGGTTCTTTTCATAAAATCTCCTGATAATTTATTTGTGCTGTACATGTGTGTGGTCCTTCCTATTCATCTTCAGTGGTTCTTCAAGTTCTTATTATTATTATTTTAACGAAGGTTTTCAATTAACTCTTCAAGTTCTTATTTGAATAAAGATATATCTTTATTCAAATCTTGGGTTGATATATCTTTATCTGTAAATCTTGGTTTGATATTTCTTTATTCTTCAAGTTCTTATTTGAATAAAGAAATATCAACCCAAGATTTACATAACGTTCAAAAAGAAATAGTGAAGATGAATACCTTTTTTAGAAATCAAAGAAAAATAAGTATAATATCACATTGAACATATAGAAAGTGAAAAAAAAGGCTTAAAAAAGGAAAAAGGAAACATGAAACTTACAACTTAAGGACTAAACTTTTTCTTCATATCAACTCTCATCTTTTCAACTAAAAACTAACTTTGAAAGGCTTCTGTCAGTATATGATGAAACTAATTAGCATGTTTTTGTAGTCTGATTTTTAAATAAAATACAAAGGTTCATGCGGAAACTAATAAGCATGTGTCTTTGGTGTGTGTGGTATTTTTCCTTATTGGTCTCTCATAAGCAAGCATAATTATTAACCTAAATTATAAAAAGTACAAAATGAACTATTAATTGAACATAAAGTGGATTAGTATTATTTTTAGAAATCATAGAAAACGATCGATAATATACTACACTATGTACATATATAAAACGAAAAAGATATCATAAAAGTGGGGAAAGAAAGCAGAAACCCAAAGATGTTGAGAGAGAAAATGTTTATTCATATAAACTCTTGTATCTGCAACAATCAAACTATAAACTAACTTTCAAAAGCTTCTTTTAAAACCAAATAAGAACAACATGAGGCATGTCCCATCTATTTTTCTCAAAAATTGATCTCACGTCTCTCAGCGAAGAACTTTCCAGTGATAGCTTGATCAGGAAGCAATGCAAGCCATACTCCAGTGTCAGCTCCGTCTTCTGCTGAGACGTTTCCGGCATAACCCGTCATCGCGGTTTTAACCCAACCGGGACAAAAGCAGTTTGCATATATCTTCTCTCCATCTGGTCTCTCCGACAGTTCTTTCGCTAGAACTCGTGTGTATGCATTCACCGCCATTTTCGAGACAGAATAGTCTGTGAAAGAATGTGGCCAACCTCCTGACTCCCACGTTCCTTCTTCCACTTGCTTCAAAAACTCGGAGACTGTTTCGTCAACGATTTCCTCTGTCAGAGAGTCCACATCGATAAGCTTGGCTCTCACGGCTTCGTTCTCAAGCTTCTGCTAGAGAGAATCAAGTAAGAATCTATTCTTGCTTCAAAACGTCGAGTAAAACGAAAAATCTAAAAGAGATAGATAGATATATGTACACTGTGCCGGCCTTTTAATCTACCGAGCCTGGAGGTGACATTAACAATACGAGCACCTGGAGAAGCATGTCTCATTAATGGTATCATGGCTTTAGTTATGTTCTTGGTGCCATGATAGTTTGTAGATATAACCATATGAGAGAACTCAACAGAGTTATGTGTTCCAACATTATAGTTTACACCTGCATTGTTTATCTGCAAAAGAAAATAGAAAAAGTTGTTCACATCGATCATCCAACGTAACGTAATCAAGTGAAAGTCTTAATGGAATCAAACTTACTAAAACATCAACGAATCCGTATTTTTCCTTTATCCATTTGCAAAAGTCTTGAACTGAGGAAGAGTCCAAGATATCGAGGCGGTGGAAATCAACATTGAATCCACCTTCTTGCAGTATTTTGGCGGCTTCGACGCCTACATTCTCGTCTCTTGATGTTAAAATAACAGTTAGTCCATGTCCAGCCAATTGTCTCACCATCTCAAATCCTATCCCTCTATTCGCACCTGTTATCACCGCCACGGTTTCAGATGTCCACCACCTAATAAGAGAAACCAATAATATATTTGTTTGAGCATTTTCAAGAAAAAAATATCTCTTTAGTTATAACAAAAATCAAATAAATCTCCTAAATGAGATACGTGAAAACTTGTTAAAAAAACCTTCCAATATTGCAGCTTTAAATTTGAAATATCTAATGAAAGTTTTTCAGGTATTATCTAAGGAGATCAAATAATCAAATTGCCATGGAAACAATATAATTCTTCCTAATGATTGATCGCACATACTAAGGGTACAAATGGTTGTAAACAAACAAAAATAGAGGAAAAGAAAAAAATTATATTAGGCCTTGTTCGTTTGCTCAGTTAGATGGTCCATCTGGATGGACTGACTTTTGATGTTGGTTTAGTGCCAAAAATGAACATCATTCGGATGGACCATCTGACTGACTGATGTTTAAAAATTTAAGCAAAAATTTTAGTTCCATCCAGCTGAACCAAATTGGTGCATCTGAGTGGAGATGGATTCAGTCAAAAATTAAAATGACTATTTTGCCATGAACTAATTAAAAGAATTACACCAAAACTAACCTAGTTCTCTTCTCTCTTCGCCTCCATTTCGAGCTCAGACCCGAGCTCTCTTCTCTCTCGTGAAGAAGCTTGATTTTCTCCTCTCTGTCTTTCACACTCTCCGATAAAGCTTAGATCGCCGTTCTCCTCCTCCAGGTATTGTTCGACAGCTTCGTTATCTCTCGCACTCTTTCTTTTGGGTTCTGCTAATCTTAGTCTCTCTCTTGAGATAAGGAGTTGGGCTTCTGGGTTTGCTAATTCGTTCCTCTCTGCCTCACTTCGATCGAAACTCCTTCTTAATCAACCTGTTTGCTCTCAGCTTAAGGTATGTGTACTCTTCGATATTGATTTCTATGTATTTTGTTTGAAGTCTTTCCGTTTGTTCTCAACTTAAGTTCTGTGATGTCATGATTTGTGGTTTATGTCTGCTTTTGGTTCATAGCTGTCGTTGCCTGGATGAGTGCACGTTTTTGGGTAAATTAGTTATGGGTTTATCATATCAAAAGTTTTTTCTTCTTTTTTGAGGTTTCTGAGTTCTAGATTGGACCCTTTTCTCGTTTGCGTTTGTTTCACTAATCATGTCTGTTGTTGATAGCTATAACTTTAGTAGTTGTTAAGCTTGATTAGTGTTTATGCTTCAGTTTTCGCAAATGTCTCAGTTTAGTCGCAAATGATCTCTTGATTAGTGTTTATGCTTCAGTGTGAACTCTTGATTAGTGTTTAGTGATCTCTTGATTAGTGTTTATGCTTCAGTCCTTGAGCCCAACATCAAGCTGATAAAGTACACGGCTTGTATATATTAAGGGAAAGAACATGATTAGATCATACTCTTGCTTCTCTGATTGTAAGGTACTTTTCTATTTCTTCTTCCTTCTCTGATTATAACTCTTGACTCCTTCCGTAAAGAAGCTTGCTAAACACTTTAGCAGTTAATACCACCACTTGTATGTGCATGTCTACGGTTTATTAGGAGTTCATGGAGTCATTTTTGTGCATCATATGTGTTTATTGCAAATGATACCAATAAAAGCATCGTATGTGTTTTATGCTATGTTTCTCATGTTGTTCTGGTGGTTGAGAATTTAATACTGAAATCTTAGTTGATTGGCTATTGGTTTGGATAAAGAAAATTCTAGAACACTAATCGGTATATGTTTCCTTTCCTCCTTGAGGTTTATTGTATTTTCCTTAGAGATGTATGTGCTGCTTATTTGTTAAATACGTAATTCTAGAATGATTTGTTCTCCAACTTTTGCAAATCCAGTGTAACACAAATAAGCGGAACTGAAAATTTTTAGCTCGATTTTTCCTCTCCACTTAAGTAGTGGAACCATTTCTAGAGAAATTAGACTATTTTTATTATTATTATGTGGGTTCTACTAAAATTTAGAAGAATACAAATTTTAAGTAAAATTTAGTCAATTCCACCCATTTTTGTTCTTCTAAATTGTCAACCATTTGCGCCCTAACTTTTTATTTATAAGCAAAACTCATAAATATGAAACATATAATCAGTACTTATGATATAAGGTCAAAACATAAAAATATCTCATTAAGAGAATCTTATAACAAGACAAAACACCAGAATCATTCTTAAAAAAAAGTTTCGGTAATAAGAATAAAAAAGTGAAATTAGAAAGGAGATCAAAAAATCAAATTGCCATGGAAACAATATAATTCTTCCTAATGATTGATCGCACATTATAAGGGTGCAAATGGTTGTAAACACACAAAAAAAAAGGAATAAAAAGGAATTATATTAGTGTAACACAAATAAGTGGAATTGAAATTTTTTTACTGGATTTTTCTATCCACTTAAGTAGTGGAATAATTTCTAGACGAATTAATTTTTAGAGGAATTAGACTATTTTTCCTATTATTATGTGGGTTCCACTAAAATTTAGAAGAATATCAATTTTACTTAAATTGTGAACAGTTAGAGAAATTCAGAGTAAAAGTCAATTCACCCATTTTTATTCTTCTAAATGGTCAACCATTTGCACCATAACTTTTTATTTTTAAGCAAAACTCATAAATATGAAACATATAATCAGTACTTATGATTTAAGGTCAAAACATAAAAATGGTCTCATAAAGAGAATCTTATAAACAACACAAAACTCCATATTCATTCTTAAAAAGATGTTTCGGTAATAAGAAAGAAAAAGCCAAATTAGAAAGGAAGATGAGAGATACCTCTGGTGATCGGAGTAAGGAATAGTACGAAGGAGAGAGATTTCTTGGAGTCTCTTGTCTCGTTTCTCTTTTGATTTCTCTTTGCTTCCCACCATATTGATCTTCTTCCCTTTTTTTTCCTCTCTGTTTCACAAATTTTAAATTTCTTTTTCTTCGAAATGTCGATCTGAATTTGCATGACAGAATTTCGTCGACATAATGATTCTATTTTTAGCTCCAAGAATTTTTTGCGTGAATTTTCTATGGCCTCATAATACTTCTATTTTTAGCTTCCAAGTTTCTGTTTCTTGGAACAAAATTAACCTGGAGTGTAATTTGTAGGGCTGGGCGTTCGGGTAACCCGGTCCCATTCGGTTCGGGTAATTCGGGTTTTCGGGTTTTCGGGTTTAGGCTTAGAGGTCCCATTCAGTTATTACAAAAAATCGGGTCGGGTTCGGTTCGGGTTATGCCGGGTTCGGGTCGGTTCGGTTGTAAGCTAAAAACCCAAACCCCATACGGATTCGGTTCGGGTTCGGTTCGGGTTCGGTTATTTTTTAATAATAGAGAGAAAATCTTGAGTAATAACATAATTTGGGAGATTAGAGATCAAAATTTGTGATGATCTGATATTTCTAGTATCTAAAATCCTTGAAGATCAAGAAAAAAAAAATTTTGGAGGAGAAAATCTTAAGTCCTGTATATACACTCAAGAAAGTTTCTGCAGAGTCATCCTTACTCAATAACTTCGGTTAACCCCTTTGGGTATCGGGTTCGGTTCGGATAAACCCGAAACCCATTGGATCTGGCTCATAAGTACCATTCGGTTATTTCACTATAACCCATACTCGTACCGAACCGATTTTTCGGGTCGGGACCGGGTTCGGGTTTCGGGTTCGGGAAATTTGCCCAGCCCTAGTAATTTGGTTCAATTTCTGTCTATTCGATACAGACCTAACGAAACCGGCTGGTATGTCACAGTTAAACTCCATACCGAGAAATTCATCGGTTTAATGAAATTAGCTCGGAGTGGGTTTCCTTTTTCTGCATTTTTTTTGCTCAATTTCTGTTTATTCGACACAAACCTAACTAAACCGGAAATTTTATCGGTTTCCTTAGCCCACACTTCTCACTAAATCATCAAAAAGAAAAAAGTATATCAAATACTAGTTTTTCCCTACATATAGGGATATTAATCTTGGGTAATTACCCATTGATTACCCTAAACCCGGCTAAAATTTCAAACCCTAAACCCGCCGATTTAGAAAAGAAATTTCGCGGGTTTTAGTTGGACGGGTTTTTTTTATTTTTTATCTTCTGGGTTTTGTCTTGGTTTCGGTTATCCGAAGGTTTTTTTTTTCAACTTAAATCTAAGCTAAAACAACGACGTTTTGACTCTTTCTCTATCTAATCGATCTCTTTCTCTTTTCTTCGCGACCACAAATCTCTTCCTCTTTCTTCTCGACGGCTGACTTTGGGGAGATATGACTCACTAATTTTGTGTTTTCGTTTCTGGGTTTTGAGATTCCGGCGGAGCTTATACTGATTCCGGCGGAGCTTGTACTGATTCCGGCGAAGCTTGTACTGATTCCGGCGAAGCTTGTACTGATTTCTAGCTAACAATTAATTGACGTCTTTCGTTCGACGCTGAGGACAAACCAAATGATCACTTAGTCATTTACGCAAGTGTTCAATATTTTAATACCTTTGTCATTTTTAAAAAATATTGTGGAACTGATTTGGTTGATTGTGGAATATAATTGTGCAGAATATAATATTAATTTTCAAATAATAGTTTGAGTAATATTAATTTTATAATAAATTAAACATACTCCAAAGAAAAATCAAAAATACAAAAAGTTAGTTACGGTATAGTCCTACGTGGTCAGGAGAGGGCCACGAAAGCGTAGGCCCATTATGGGTCCATAAGTATCATTTTTGTGTGTTTCTTTCATTACAGCTACATCGCCGTGACAAGAGAGAACAACAAAAAAAATGGCCGGCCGAAAAGCTCTGATCAACGTCCACCGGATCATCCGCTCCTCCGCCGTGGTTAGCCGAAGCTCCGTCACTCCTGCCACCGCAACCCGATCACATCCTAGTTTCCGGTACCAGAATTTCTCTTCCACCGTTTCTTAAAACGAGATGAGTTTTCGTTAATTTTCCGGATTTTTTTTTTTTTTAGAAATGGAGTTGATTTGGGGCCGAGATTTTTCTGCGGGAACACGTCGAGTCCACAGAACTTTGATATTGATCTCTCTAGCGAAGAGAAGAAGAGGATAACGATCAACAGGTGTGGTTAATTTTTAAACTCATACGTCTGTTTCGGAATAAATTAATCTTTGGTGATTGAGTTTTTTTTGTGTGTGTGTGAATAGATTGTTGTATAGGAGCAAGCAACGAGGGTTTCTGGAACTTGATCTTGTTTTGGGGAATTGGGTTGAGGAGAATGTTACTGCCATGGACGAAACCACTGTCAAATCCCTAATTCATGTCCTTGATTTGGTATGTTTCATTGTCTCTTTTATCTTCACATCTCAGTGGTTTTTAATTTTAATCTGGTATTGTTCTTACAACTCTTGTTCTTACTAATCTCATGTGTATATATGAGTTGCTGTAGTTATCATGTATCTCCTTACACGATCTTGGGGGTTAGGTTGAGTGTAATACGGGTTAATTGTTGAGCCATGAGGCTGTTCGGTGATTCTCAAAATGATTTGCCTGTACTAATATCATTTTAGAGAACATAGACAATAGTATTGATTTGCTAAGAGCAGATGGTGAAAAACATGATTCTGTTCATAGTGAGCTCAAAGGAGAGTTGTTAATCTGTAAGATCAAGAAAATTCGATCTTTCTTGAACATAATTTGTTGCTAATAGTGGCGTTTGGCTCTCTGCAGGAAAACCCTGATCTCTGGAAATGGCTAACTGGTCAGGAACAGCCTCCGGAGATAGTGAGCTCAAATTCGGTAAGCGTAAACCTCATGATCTTGTTCATATGTTTCGAAACCATAACTATCCAATGACTTAAATCAATCCTTTGTTGTGATTATTGAAAGGTGTTCTTGGCGTTGCACAAGAAAGTCATGACGAATCTGAACAAGCATGCGGCACCAGAGACGCGTGCTGCAGCTGGACAGCCTTGGGTGAAAGGCTGGGACGATTTTAAGAGAGGCCGTGATTCTCCCATCTCAGGGAACCAGTGAAATTAAATAAATAAAAAACACTCTCTTCTTACAAAAGTAACAAACTGAAATACAATAAAAGGTCATGCTGTGAAGAAGGCTGGAGGTATAATGAGTCTATGTAGTGGCGATGATATAGATAATTACAGTGATGTGTCTTGTTATTATTAGTATCAAGTAATATTGTGTTTGTTCAAATTGTTACATGTTTCTCATTTGTGTATGCACTCTTGCTTCACCTTATAGTATGGTTTTACTAAACTAGTAGTGGTCTCTTAAGTTCATGAGAGACCAACGCAGAAAACTGCTATTCTGTTTTTAGTTTCAAATTACTTACTGTATCCTTGCGGTAGGAGAGCTCAGAAATCCCTTGGTCGGAATGATGACTGGGTTCCACTCAGAACGGCTGCCTGAATCAACAGATATTGTCTCTGCAGCACTGTCTCATTCTTTCAATACGTTGCAGAGACTTGGAGACAGATCAACTACAAAGTTCAACTTCCGTCTCCCAGCATTATCCAGAAATTTCCCATTCAATCCAAACCGTACGTATACGTTCAAGCGAAGACAACGGAGCTGAAGAGGTTTATCCCCAAGGAAGAGCTGTGGCTTCATTATATGACTCCCGTCATAAAGCGGGACCTGAATTGCTTTGATATCTGGGATAGATATTTTGCCCGGGTCCAAGAATCCTTCCTGGTCATCGATTAGTTCAGAGGCAATAGCCTCGGATGGCTGATTTGGTTCTTCTTCCGCGGGAAAATCTGGTGGAGGAATCTCGGTGGCTATCTCGTTCCTTAAAGTGCTCGTATCAAACGGATCCGTTTGAACTCCTGCGGGTGAAAGGAATGATAGAATAGGTATCGCTGTAATGTTCTCCCCTGTCTGCTGACCAACCGGAGATTGCAGGGGAGATGTTTTGATACTTCTTCGCCTTCTGGAACTTGCTTCTGGCGTAGTAACCGAGTTATCTATCAGTTCATCTCGACTCCTGTTGAAACATAGCATGCTTTTGAGTTAGCTCCTGGTATTTACATTATCAATACTGTATCTCTGTTCTAAAGATCCTGCGACATGCGATTAAGACACATGATAATCCATCCCAAAGAGATAAAGAGCGCATACCAAGAGCAAAACGGTGGCACAATACTTGAGAACCTCGAAATTCATCCTGACATCGTCCAGGCTCCTAAAGAGATACAAAGCGTTAGACTCAAGTGGCCTACGAAAAACTAAAAACATTGTAATGCACAAAGCTTGCATATTGATATACCTGTGCGTCTGATTTCCAAGCCCAAAGTATGCAGCCAATGTCGCCATCTGTCCAAACAGGAAAACAGAATAAGCATCCAACAAATCCGAAATACACAGATCAAGTAAAGATTTGTAATCCTCCGAGAAAAACAAATAATCTTCAGTACCACAGAACATGGCTCTCTCTCTCACGCTCTAGTATCATATTGTTGTTACCTTCATAGAGGACATTTTGAAAACATAAGATTTATTCATTTAATTACTGATTTATTTATTCCGCTCTGATTATATGGTTGAAATGTTGTTTCGTTTTTCCAAACGATATGTTGTTGGGAATTGCTATTTTATTCAAGCCCTCTCTCTTTTCGTTTAGCTTTTATGTACGTATGCATCGCTTTACATACACTTCAATATTTTGGTATCTTTTTTTTTGTAGAGGACTTGTTTCTTGGCTTCTCTGCTTTAACGCCTACTACTTCACATGTCTATATGTTTTTCATTCTCTCTTTTGTTGACTTTTAATTGAATACCGTATAATTACCTTCTTAATTTGTAATTTTTGTGACTCACGAACTCAAATGTCTTTTTCTCTTTTTTCTTGATTTACAACCTTTTTGTACTGTTTATTCTATACAGAATCACTTTTTCATGTTTTAAAAACTTTTGATTTGGTTATTTTGTTTCTGTTTTGTCATCCTCTTGGTTCTGTTTATCTGTTGTGGAAATATATATATATGTATTAACACTTGAGGAGTCGCATTAACACCTTATCTTTTAAGGAGGAAATCACCCAAAGTTGTAGACATGGCTAAACCGTTCCCGTTTTCATTTGGAAGCCATGGGCATACTCTTAGAATGTGAGGCTATGACTCTAAAGCTTAACACCTTTCTGTTACGTTTCTTTATTCTCTCTGCTTTGCCTGCAAAAGCAATTAACCCAAAAAAATGCTTGATCATTAGAACCAGTACGTGCCATTGTCTACAAACAACTTACTTGAATCACTTGGCTTCAGGTTCTCCATTCTCACTTGTTCCAATCATCAAAGCCCTTTATATGAAACGATTTTATTTTAATTTACTTACTTACATGTTTAACGGCAAGAACAATAGTTCCGGAAGAAGGTGTTGTTAACTTTTTTGATTGTTTTGTCCATCGCCAAAGACGTAGTTTCGAAAATGAATTTCACAAAGACAGAATTGGTTTCTTATCTATAAATATCTATCCTAGATCTCACAAAACTCCCATCATTCGAGGTGAAATTTGAAACGGCTGAAAGGAGGTGTAAGATGATTAAACTGAAGGCGGAAGAAGATGAGTAAATCATTCGAGGTGATTGATTGGCCGGCGGTTACAAAAGTGGAAGGTGAAGAGGAGGCGTTTAGAGTTTCAACCTCAACTATGGTGGATAGACGAAGGAGATAAGGGTACGAACGTCGGAGAAATTAGGTTTGCAGCATATGTAGATTGATAAGCAATATGGGTTAAAGTATGTAACGGGTTATTTTCGATAATGGGCCTTAATTAGAACTGCTGTGTTTTGTTTGGAATTAGAATTGCTTCGTTTTGATTTTACAAAGATGAAAAATAAAACAGTGTCACGTGTCAAACTAAGATGCTAACGTGGAGGAGAGATGGTTGTCTCATTATATAATACATATAGATGTGATAAAGTAGGTGTTTCTTAATGGGCCAAACCGATTCCGTCCGATAGATATTAAAACCGGACCTGTTAATCATATGATCCCTTTGGTTTAATTTTT
Organism: Isatis tinctoria; assembly: GCA_010577795.1. Lineage (NCBI taxonomy): Eukaryota > Viridiplantae > Streptophyta > Magnoliopsida > Brassicales > Brassicaceae > Isatis > Isatis tinctoria. The sequence continues at coordinate 35,674 of VHIU01000180.1, read as the reverse complement.
TTTTTCAGACAAATGCATAAAATTAATTCCAAAAAGTTTCCAAATGGAGGATGACTGTGATCAAAAAATACATAATTGGTTGATTAAAACAAAAATAATAATTAGTAACAATTGTAGACATTCTAGGCGGCCGCCGACTTTCAGAACTTTTTTTTCGTTTGCTTTTTTCGGCCAACGTCCGGTGGCTAACAAGCCCCGACGTTGTGCCTTTTCCTTTATTTTTTCTTTTTATTCATAGATTTTGATCTATGTTGAGAGTAATATTTTTGATTTTGGTTCTGATTTTGTCTGATCTGGAGTGATATTGTTTCGACGATTTCCGGCTACATCCTTCATTGCTTGGTGTTCTTTATTAAAGATCGATTGATGGTCTTCTTGTATCGGCATATATGATGGGGTGTTGCAGCAACGGTTCTCGGCAATAATCGCAAAGAATTTTCGCTTTTCAGTTACTGGTTTCTGATTTTTATCGAGTATTTCTGGGGTTTTTGTTTTTGTTTTTAGTGCCAAAGTTTCTAGATCTGGTGAATCCAAAGAAGAATTTCTATCTAAATTATGAGTTGCCACTTTTTCGTAAAGTTACTAGAAGTCCGACTGCTATTGTGGATACGGGAACGTCTAATTGTTTACCTTGTGTCGCGAATCAAAACTGTTGTGGTATTGCTAATGTGTCATCAAAGGATTTTCCCCTCATTATTGGTGTGGAAAGACCATTAGTTTTTATTTTTGTAATATGAAATTGTTAAATTTCTTCTATGATGTAATCGGTTTCAAACCAGTTTCAATGAAATAAAGTGTTAAAAAAAAACAATTGTAGACATTAATCCGTAAGGGACTGGCTAGTTAAACATCAATAAACCAACAATCACAAACATTATTAAACACACATTAATCATTATTAGATTACTGACAAACAGGAAGCCATGAACAAAACGAACACCGTGAGAAAGGTATCACCAACAAGCAGGCAGTGCGCTAGACAATCTAAAAATATGCATTTTCATATAGTTTATTAAAGATCACAAAATGATAATAATATTAAAATTTTATAAAGCAATTCAACTTCATAAATTGTTTACAAGAAAAAAGAAAAAAAGTAAAATGAAAAGCTATTTATTATTGAAATACAACTCTTTTGCATTAATCCTCCAAAATAAAATATAATCATTCAAAACTTCAAAGTACAAGAATACGTTTCTGTGCAAGAACTGCACAACAACATAACTAAGTATTACCAATAATAGATTATCAAATAGCAAAAGTCGGAATAGCAAATAACTTTAGTGTTTGACCAAGATGATTCATTTCGCTTGTAGAACTTTGATATTGCTTTGAATTGTATCCATTTTGCTTGTAGAAGAACTTTGATATTGTTTTGAACTATATCCACTTTAGGACTTAATTACGCATACAATAGTTTGGGGAGTAAATCTGCGAACTACAAAAAAAGTTGTTGAATTAATGAGCATTTTCCTCAAATATATTCCCCCGTCCAAAAGCTGTAAATTGAAACAAACCCTAGATATATAGACGAGACCGACCTGGTCCTCGCGAAGCTCTTCCATTCTCTGTGAATTTGTTTGGCATTGTTCTCTTAGTAATTGAAGAATCCATAGTAGATAGTAAAAAATATCTTAAATCAGATCTTGGAGGATGAGTTTCCAAGGCGTCTCTATCTTCTAGATCAGGCTGAATCAGATATGTCGGACAAATATCTGATAGTATCGAGCTTGACAGGAACCATTTTCTTCTTCCTCGAGATGATCCTTTTCGTGTGCTGCGAAACCCATGGCTTTTTCCTCTTTCCTTTTGTCCTTCCCTTTGTGTTTCACTTGCCTCTTCTTATAATTATTCTCTAGCTCGGCTGCTTTAACGGTTTAACCCCGCTTCCTCTTCCTTCACTGATAAGCTCTTCTTCCCTTATTAATGCATATGTAACCTCAATTTTGCTTCCACATTTAAAAAGATAGGATATATAAACACAGCACGAAATAACACCAAAGTCACCACAGTTCTGCATTTGTTACATTAAGATATAGGCAAGAACAAACCATATAACAAAAAGCTTGTAGAAGAACTTTTAATATTGCTTTGAACTTTTGGGTTTAATTGATAAGCTCTTCTTCCCTCTTCCTTCACTGATAAGCTCTTCTTCCCTTATTAATGCATATGCAACCTCCATTTTGCTTCTGCATTTCAAAAGATAGGATCTATAAACACAGCATTTGTTACATTAAGAAATGGGCAACAAACCATATAACAAAAAGCTTGTAGAAGAACTTTTATATTGCTTTCAACTATATCCATTTTGCTTTACCGTGTGATGATGATTTTGGGTTTTTTAATTCCAGATGGCAGACGGGTTGCACCTCCAATGCCTCATCCACCCTCTAGTGAGTATCACTGAGATGGTTTTACGAAACTTCATAAATTCAAATAAAATCTAATCAAAAATTATACACAAATTTTAACCATTTGTGATATTTACCTCTGCAGCTTTGCCTCAAGCTGTGGCAGATGCTGTAGCTGCATCGACTCATAGGCCCCTTCGTGCACCTGAGTGGCTCACCATGTTTCAGAACGCTTACCTGTTTGGACCCCCTATAAACCCAAACAGAATTCTTTTTGAGAAAGGTGGGCTCTATAGAGTTGACAATTATCATAGCGTAAATAAGAATGAATGGAGACCAACTCTAAGAAGCATTCAGGGTCTTACGAAACGGCTTGCGCTAGACGAGTTTAAAAATTATTCATTATCATATATTTTATTAAAGATCACAAAATGATAATAATATATAATAAAGTTTTATAAAGTAATCCAACTCTAAATTGTTTATAAGAAAAAAAAGTAAAATGAAAAACTACTTATTATTGAAATATAGTTCTTTTTGTATTACCCAAAATAAAATATAATAATTCAAAACTTCAAAATACAAGAAAGCATTTATGTGCAAAAACTATACAACAATATCACCAAGTAATGCCAATTATTATTATCTAATAGCAATAGTCCGAATAGCAGATAACTTTAGTGCTTAACCAAGATGATTCGAAAGAAAATAATTGATTTATCTGATCTTTTCTATGAATAATTGATCATCGTTCATCTCTCTAGCCTAATAAGTAACAAAGAACATTGTTAAGAGGGTCAGTCCTTTTTAAGCCAAGCTTGTAGCGCAAAGCATATTGCCTCCAGAAGTCATAGCATTCTCCTAGTGTTGGATATTCTGGTTCAGATCCCAAACTTGTCCCGCCGGTGCTTCATCCTCCATCTGGATTGCCTAGTTGTTGGTATCTTCATGATCCATCAAGGGTATCAGCTCGTAGTCTTCTTCCTTGTTACCTCAAACAACCATAACCAAAAAAAATGGACTCATTCATTGCATTCCGTGTGAGATGCACAAGGTGCATGCAAACCTCTTCATCAAACTTAGCAAAATGCTTAGCTATGGTTGGATGCAGTGGAGGTATTGGCGACGATGGAGAAAGAGCTCCACCTTGGGACCCTGGAGGTCTTGAACTGGATGAACATCCGACAACGCCAGAATCAGAAACTTTGCTTGGCGGCGTGCTTGGCGGCGTGTGGCAAACGACATTGATTTTGTTAAGATGTTTCTCATGATAAGAAGAAGACACTGAGTGGATATCAAAAACTCAATGCTGTTTGGTTTAAACTTTTAAAGCAGAGTCGTGAACCTAACCTGTTTAAAAACAGCAGCGTACTAGCTTTCCCAAACATTACATATTTATTCATTGAAGAGCACTCTCTCTCTCTTCCAAAGCTCTGTCTTCTCTCTAGAAAAAAAGCTTGGGTTTTCAGATCTACAGCTCCGGCGGCTTCCAAAGCGCCGGAGCAGTGCCTCTTGTCTTCATTTCTCTTTGTTTGTTTTCTTTTATCGGCAGATCTGGAGTTTTTTTCCTATTTTGATTTTGATTTTTCTGCTTATAGTCAAATTAAAGCTCAATCCTTTCATGCAGATTCTCTCTCCGCCTTAGATTTAGAACACCTCACCAGCGTTTCTCCTTGCTTTGTTCTCATGGGATGAATAGATTGCGTCTCAGGATTTGGTTCGGGCCTTAAGCCTCCGTGGCTCTTCTTCTCCGGAGCAATATATATATAAAGAGGTTTGAGTTCTGGATCCATCTTATCTGCCTCTGTGGCTCTATTTCCATCAGAGCATTATAAACCGCCTTAGATCTAGAACACCTGACCAGCGTTTCTCCTTGCTTTGATTTCATGGGATGAATAGATTGCGTCTCAAGGTTTGGTTCGAGCCTTAAGCCTCCGTGGCTCTTCTTATCTAGAGAAATATATATAAAGAGGTTTGAGTTCCGGATCCGTCTTATCTGCCTCTGTGGTTCTATTTCCATCAGAGCATTATAAAGAGGTCTTTGACGTTTCAACCGGTTTTTCATGAGGTATGGAGTGGTTTGCATCTTAATCCGTTGTGGTGTTGTTTCTATTCTCAGATCTTATCTCGTTTATGGATTGTGGTTTTCGGATGACTTAAGTATGAATTTCCTTTTTCAATTTCGGGATTCTCTAGTTAGTTTTTAGTTTTCGTTTTAAGGTATGTTGTCTGCTTTATCTCCCTGTGTTGGGAATTTGTCTCCCCGTGTTGGGGCTTTGTCTCTGGAGGTTTAGAATCTGCCAGCTTTTGTATTTTTTCGTGGTGTCCGAGCTTATATTTTTCTGTTGTTTAATGAAATTTCAGATGAAAAAAAAAAACTAGCTTTCCCAAACACTTTTATTTTTTTACATTGACATTCCATTCAAATGGGACATTTGTTTTTTTTTGCATAAGTAGGACTTTTTGTTTCAACTTTTTACACATCCATACCAAATTACTAATGTCAATGAGAACCATTATTTAAAACGTGGGATTTTACAACATTAAATTTTCTCTGTATTATGACCGACTTCATAATGCCCCGGGAGGTGTGTCAAGATAAATATAGTCTCTTTGGACCCGTCAACAATCACCAAAAATGTCCTTTCTAGTAAATTAAAAAAAAAGAAGAGCATATGAACGGAATAAAATTAGAGTATTTGCATTGTATATACACAGAAATTATATTAATTAGGTAAACAGATAACACTGTGTTGTTCACTGTGTAAAAATTTTAAATACGATTACACCCTCAACATTTACTTACCTTGTTTCGTCTCCCTCTCTCTCTGTTTCGTCTCTCTTTCTTCTTCTTCTCCTCCACCGGTGATGGCTTTATGTCTGAACAGAGTTTATGTTATTTCCAACTTGTACCCATGTTCCTCCATCTTCCTCATCTTTTCTCATTTTCAACATTTCTTCTTCTTTTTCACATACAGATCTCTTTTCAATCACATTACTTGTGGTTATTCCACATTCTCCATGAGGAAAGGGAAAGGCTCTTCCGTCGCTGGACACGCCTTTTCGGTTACCGCTGGAAATCACAACGGATCTGCGAAAGAACCTCGTATTGAGATCCATATATTAAAATTATTAGCCGATAAATATAGTATTAGACATACATTTATGATGTTAACCGTTAATATTGGAAGATAATAAATTTTATTAGCTGGTTAACAATCTCTTTATATGCTCCATTCTTAGTGTTAGACGTACATTTATGATATTAAACGATAATATTGAAAAATAAAACAAGTAATGCACAGAACATTTGTCTGTGTTTCTCACGGGCTAGGGGCAATCCGTCATTTCTTTGATTATGCAGCTACAGTGTTTGGGTATCTACTTAATTAAATAAAATTTTCTCTGTATACCTAATTAAAAAATTTCCTATGTATATACAGCTAAATTACTCATAAAATTAATTGTTTCCCCCAAAAAAGGATTTGATTTCTTAGCTCATTAGAAAAAAGAGTACACAAAAAGTTTAATGATCAAAATTAATGAAGAATATCCCATGCGAATCTCGACTCCACACCATTGTGAGAAATTGGCCCTTTTCTTCATCTTTCAGCTTCACCTGTAAGCATCAAGCATCAGCACACAAACCTCCCATTGTCCCTTTTTGAGTCAATATCACTTCTGATATTTTCACAAACTCCTTTTGTATTCTTCATCTTTGGACTTTCACTCCAATAACGAATTTGAAAAAAATCCTCTAATGGTGAGCGTTTTCGAGATTCATTACATCCTCGTTAGATCTGGATAAAGGAAGATCACATGATCATCAACGCAGCTTGATTTCAATTCCAATTTCTATTTTCCCGGTTTTGATCATCGAACCATGTCGAGTCACCACGTTGGTTTAGCGGCGAAGATGGAAGCAAAGAGATCCACTAACCCGGTCAAGAAACCCGGATCCGTTTCCATGGACCACGTCCTTCTAGCTCTCCGTGAGACGACGGAGGAGCGAGACGTCCGAGTCCGGAGCTTGTTCAGCTTCTTCGACTCAGAGAACATTGGGTATTTAGACTGCGCGCAGATCGAAAAGGGCTTGATCGCGCTTCAAATCCCGAGCGGATACAAATACGCCAAGGAGCTCTTCAGGGTTTGCGACGCGAACCGAGACGGGCGTGTTGATTATCACGAGTTCCGTAGATACATGGATGATAAAGAACTCGAGCTTTACAGAATCTTTCAAGCTATTGATGTTCAGCACGATGGTTGCATTTCTCCTGAAGGTCTTTGGGACTCGCTCGTTAAGGCCGGTATAATAAATTTTGTTCTTTTATGCTCTGTTTCTTGACTTTGTAAGATCATGTGTTTATTATGCTCTGTTTTCGTCCTATAAGCCACAACAGTTTCTGTTTTGTAGGGATTGAGATAAACGATGAGGAGCTCGCTCGGTTTGTGGAGCATGTCGATAAGGATAACGATGGAATCATAATGTTTGAAGAGTGGAGAGATTTTCTTTTGCTGTATCCTCATGAAGCCACCATCGAGAATATTTACCATCACTGGGAAAGAGTGTGTCTTGTAGACATTGGAGAACAAGCTGTGATTCCTGAAGGAATCAGCAAACATGTCAAGAGAAGCAACTACTTCATTGCAGGTGAGCTTCTTTGTTTGTGATTTGTAGCTTATTGTCTTTTGAATAGAGAAGCAACTACTTCGTTGCAGGTGAGCTTCTTTGTTTGTGATTTGTAGCTTATTGTCTTTTGAATAGAGACAAGATTGGTCTTTTGACAACGAAGTAGTACTGTTACAGGTGGCATAGCCGGTGCTGCTTCTAGGACTGCGACTGCACCGTTAGATCGCTTGAAGGTTCTTTTGCAGATTCAGAAAACGGATGCTAGAATCCGAGAAGCGGTGAAGACGATATGGAAGCAAGGTGGGGTTCGTGGTTTTTTTAGAGGTAATGCGTTGAATATAGTGAAAGTAGCACCAGAGAGTGCCATCAAGTTCTATGCATATGAGCTCTTCAAGAACGCTATTGGTGAAAACATGGGTGAAGACAAAGCGGATATAGGCACAACCGCTAGACTTTTCGCTGGAGGTATGGCCGGTGCAGTGGCTCAAGCCTCTATATACCCTCTGGATCTTGTGAAAACTCGGTTGCAGACATGCACTACACAAGTAGATGTTGTTGGCCCCAGGCTTGGAACGCTCACTAAAGACATATTGGTTCATGAGGGTCCACGTGCTTTTTACAAAGGACTTTTCCCTTCTCTTCTCGGGATTATTCCTTACGCTGGTATCGACCTTGCTGCATACGAGACATTAAAGGACTTGTCCAGGACGTATGTTCTTCAAGACGCCGGTAAATCTCTTTATTGCTATATCTTTGAATCTGCTTGAACGTAGACTCATAGAACTTGGCTTGGGTTTGGACTTCAGAACCAGGTCCGCTCGTGCAACTAGGATGCGGAACAATCTCAGGAGCTCTTGGAGCAACCTGTGTTTATCCGTTGCAGGTTGTTAGAACAAGGTGATTAGATTCCATTGCCCATTTGCATCTCCTGCTCTTAACTCCACAAACAAACATAAATATCGGTTGATGCGTGGAGAAATTTTCATATGAAATATATGTTTTGTCACACAGAATGCAAGCGGAACGAACAAGGACATCGATGTCTGGAGTTTTCAGGAGGACAATAAGCGAAGAAGGTTACAGAGCACTCTACAAAGGGCTTCTACCGAATCTTCTAAAGGTTGTTCCTGCTGCAAGCATTACGTATATGGTCTACGAAGCAATGAAAAAGAGTTTAGAGCTTGATTAATGGCTTCATTTTGATATTGACGAAAGAGTGGAAAATAATAAAAAGAGAATCTAGTTAAAAGCTAGGTTATTTTTTAACATACTTGATTCTTCTAATCATCATTTGTAATGAGATAATAATAATAAACTACATATCATATTCTTGTTTCTTCGAACTTAAAAATTTTGTTTTCCCAGTGTAGAAAGCTCTCTGTTGTGTTAAGTTCTTGGCTGAGAAAGTTGTAGTGATGCTTCTTCACTTTGCTTTTGATGATTCTATAAGGTAAATTATAGAATACATCCTCCAGGTTCGTATCTTGAAATACATTTTGGTGTAAACGTTTGAACATCTTCATTCTGATGAAAGGCTAAAAGAAATGCAACTCCGAAATCGATAGAGCCGTGACTGGGACGTTCTATATTCACTTAGATCAGTCGAGACTTTTGACTTGAAATTAGTTACAGTGTAATAACAACACAACAAAGTGGACGTGCCGGAGTGGTTATCGGGCATGACTAGAAATCATGTGGGTTTTACCCGCGCAGGTTCGAATCCTGCCGTTCACGATGTCTTTTTAAAATTTTCTTTTTACTGTTTAACATTAAGAGCACATTTCGCTTGCGTGGCATATGATATATAATATGGTTGGCATATATATTCAATCCTGCCGTTCACGACTTGTCTTTTTTAATTTTCCTTTTACTGTTTAACATTAAGAGCACACATTTCGCTTGCGTGGCATATGATATATATAATATGGTTGGCATATTTATTCAAATAGTTTATTAGGCTTTTAAAATATCTATATTTTATTAAAAAGTAAAAATTCGATGGAACAATTTGTTTAATAACCAAAATGGTCAATAATTATTGTTATGATGATTTTAGAATTACGTGAACATTTATTTTATGAACGATAATACTCATACAGAAATGTGACATATTGTTTTGCCTTTTGTTCTTTATACTGTTTTGTTATTTTCTGCATAAAACAAAAGAAATTCGGTGCATTTAAATATTACTGTTTTAGTATAAATGTTTCTAAATGCAAATATTTTATCATAGTTTCTATTTGAAATCTGAAAAAAATAGAGAAATATTAAAGAAGCTAGTAGTTTTCTTAATCCAAGACCACCAAAAAAAATGAAAGATCAGACTTTTTATTTGCAACTTAAAAGTGGTTATTTTCCTTTTTGAGGAAACTGAGAGGACAACGATGAACGATCATACGCAAACAGATATACTTTGAAACGTTTGTTTTTTCCTCTTTCACAAAACGAATAAGAGATCGAAATTAAGTTGGAAACAGGAAAAAAATTAAAGCTGGAAGTTACCAGCAAAATGAGGAACTCGAAAACTGGTTTAGAGTTTTAAGTGAGCAAAGTTAGCAAGAGAAAGGGGCTTCAAAGCAGGTGGCATGGGTTTGTTTTAGGTGAACTTTGAAAATGTATATGTATAAATATATAATTAAGTAAATAGCATGAGGAAAGTAAAATTACGAGAAACATAACTCATACTTCGTTCTTTTTTTTCAATTACTCTTCATCTTCATCATTTTTTTTCTCGATTGAATTTTGATGGACTTGTCGAATTTTTCTTTGTCATTTTCTTTTCTTGTATTTTTGTGCCATAAGAAAACTATTGTGGGCCTGTTGTAAATTTGAATGGACAAGATGTTGGTGTCCTCTTCCGTGGTGGTGATGGACAAAAGGTTCGGTATGTTGTGCATATTTTGTGCAATCATTATATATGCATTCTTTTTTTCTGGACAACAAATATAATACTATCAGAAACCATCAAAAAATTCCTTTTTGCAATCATTAATACAAGGAAAGCAGTTGGTTACTATCATTACAATATCATTGTTCATCCACAAGAGGCTTACCGTGAGAAACCACCAACCAGAGCTTCATCTTGACGATGCAATAGCGTTTGCTAACAGGGGCGGCTCAATAATTATATGGTCCCTGTGCCATTAGTCAAAATTAGTCCTTTCCTAACCATAATTACATTTCATAATAACCAGTATCTCTAATTATTCTTAAACCTTTTACCTACATTCATAGTAACCACTAGCCACTGTCTAATCATTTAGTTAAAACAACCTTGTCCTCCTGACATGTTTAGATGCACAATCATCAATTAAGTGATATGTTGGGATTTTGACCCATGCTAACCTTATTATCTAATTGTTTTTTAGAGTTTTTGAGTTTATTTCAGAAGATTTTAGGTAGCTTTGGAGCTGTTATTGGAGTTTGGAGCATTTGAAACCTTTGGAAAATAAAAAAATCAAAATTGAAGAAAAGAAGGAAAATCCTGCAAAGTACCACCAACTTCAATCGACGAGCACATGCTCCCAAATTTTGGCCATCAAGCGAGCACCTGCTCGTCGCGAAAAAAATAAAAGGAAGGGGATTTAACCTAATAACAACCGCCGACTTTTAAGGGTGCAGCCACCTCCCAGCCGCCTATCTCTTCTGTTATAAATACTCCTTTTTAGTCCTAGTTTTATTATTCTATTCTATTCTTTTTGCTTTTGGCTTCTAGCTTTTCAATACCTAGGATTTCTTTTGTAAGGGAGAAGATCTCTGCTACAATTCTGAGAAGATTTCTGAACCTTATTTCTTTACTTTAATATCGATGCAGTCTTTTTATATTATTGTGCATTCTTCTTTCATTATGTCTGAGTAGATCTCTTAGTTAGGTTAGGGTTTTCAAAGGAATTCATGAGCTAGGGTTAAGCAAAAATAGGCAAACAAAATCGATGTCTTCACCCTTGTTGTTCGTAATGCTTGGATCGATTTGATCACTTGATTCATTGATATTAGGTTTAATTTAGACAACGACAGTTGCTGGTTGCTAGAAGAAACATTGGTGAGCAATTTATTCATTACCTGCGACAGTAGATGTATTGGAGAATTGTGAACACATCAACCCTGATCTATAATGCTTGTTTGCGATTTCTAGTACCAACGATAGTTAGGATTTCTAGGTAGCTATACAAAGTTGTAGGTAGCTATACAAAGTTGTTGATACCACGACAGTGGATTGATATTATCTTTATGTTTGAGTTCTAGACTTGTGCTGAATTGTGCCTGAATAGTTGTTTGACCTATGCTCTGAATCTCCTGCGAATTGCCTTGACCTAACGCTTGTTTTTAATTGCTTTACAACCGATTTATTTCTTTTGCTTGCTATTTACGAAACTAAACCTAATTCGAATTGTCTTAGCTTTTAGTTTAGCTTATTAAACCATAGTGTAAAGCTTGGTCTTCGTGGGATCGACCCCTAAATACTACTATGATTTGTTGTGCAGTTGCAGTAGGAAAATAGGGTTTAAAACTCGTACTTCAAGTTTTTAGCGCCGTTGCCGGGGACCAAATCTTTACCTTTGGTTTACGGCTAAATTTCTAGACTAAGAACCCCACTAAACTCGTTTTCTGTTTTTCGTTTCTTTGTGTTTCAGGTGCATGACCAGGAGCACAAGGAGCAGAAACACCGAGGACCTTTTTTGCTTAACTAACGAAGAGCTAGCAAGGAGAGAACGATAGAACAGGCAAAGACGCAACACACCTGTTCCAGAGCCAGAAACATCCGACACCGCCTCTACAGAGATGAGCGATCATAATGACGTCGCAGCTCAGCTGCAACAGCTTCAGGCAGCCATGGAGCAGCTGCGTTTGCAACAAGAAAGGCAGCTCGTGCAACAGCCTGCTTTCAGAGACAAGGATGCAGCACATGCATACTATGAAAAAAGAGACAAGATTATGAGATCAAGCCTCAGATGATTGCACTCGTGAAGCAGCACCTGTTTCACGGCTTGCCTGCTGAAATCCCGATGGATCACATCGAGAACTTCGAAGAGATTTGCAGCACAACCGGCTCCAATGGTGTGCCTCCAGATTTCTTGAAGTGCAAGCTTTTCCCTTTCTCTCTTGCGGGAAAGGCATCACGGTGGTTAAAGTCTTTACCACCAGGCTCTCTACCAACTTGGGCTGATGTGCGAGCAGCCTTCTTGGACAAGTTCTACACTAAGTCTAAGACCGCAGCTTTGAGGAATAAGATATCCTCCTTCAAGCAATACTCCGGCGAGTCCTTCAATGAAGCATGTGAGCGGTTTAAAGAGTACAAGCGTGAGTGCCCTCATCACGGGTTTAGCGATGAGCAGCTGCTCAGCACTTTCTATGATGGAGTAGAATGGGACTATAGAAACGCCCTAAATGCAGCCAGTAATGGAGATTTCTACACCAAGTCAAAAGAAGGAGATCTAGAGCTGATTAAGAACCTTGCCGCAAGCTCTAGCAACAAAAGCCCGGAGTATGATAGAAAGAAGGTCAGCAGCGTGGAGTCCAAGCAGATTGCAGAGCTCGTAGCCAAGGTTAACCTTCTCTTGAAGGGAAACTAGAAATCGGTCCACTTTGTGGATGAGAATGGATAAGCACCCCTCGCTCAAATCTATGAGGAAGAAACCGGCGATGATCGGATGGTGGTCAACTATGTCAATGGACAGGGTTTCGGACAGAACCACGGTTTCAACAACCAAGGTTTCAACACTCATCCGAACCTGTCCTACAGAAGTACCAATGTGGAAAATCCGCAAGATCAGGCTTATCCTAAGCAAAGAAATCAGCCCCAAATGGGTTTTCAGAAGAATTACTCCAAGAACTACCAAAACCGGCCATTCGTTCCTAATCAGAACTGATTCCAAGGAGGAAATCAACAAAGGTAACCCTTCATGAACTCGCAGCCTCAGCCGTTCCCAAATCCGCAGCCTTCATCTTCAGCAACCGGCTCCCAAGACGAGCTGAAGAATATGATGCAGCAACTCCTAGCAAGTCAACAACAGAAATCAACTCTAAGGTTGAAACCATGTATGTCGATCTCAATGAGAAATACGAAGCTGTGTGGACTCACATGAAGTAGATCGACATCCAGATTGCACAAACTGCTGAATCCATTAAAAGGACACCAGGAACTCTTCCTGGAAAAGTTGAGACACCAATCAACGCCATCGAGTTTCGAAGCGGGAAGACACTACAGGCGGATGTAGCTTTGAAGTCGGCAAAAGGCAAAGAAGTGATTACGGAGCACGTGCTCACATCCAGCGAGCATTTGCTCGAAGAAAATCCAAGCGTCTATGAAAATGGTGAATCGAGCAACCGCACGACACACACTGGAACATCGTCTTCACCCTTTGATATCTTAGAAGACGACACGACTGAGCACCCCGACAAATCCTAAGAACACGTGCTCGACCAGACTTCACCATCCACTTCTGCACCGAAACCCACAGCGATTCCAGAGAGAGTGTACAAACCCAAGGTTCCGTATCCTGTACCACCTAAGAAATCTCGCAAGGACTTAGAGGATGCTAAATGCAGAGAGATGCTCAGAGACTTAACCGTGAAGAGAGATGCTCAGAGACTTAACCGTGAAGGTGCCTCTCACGGATGCCGTTCAGATGATATCGGCTCTCAAATGGTACATGAAAACCCTAGTCTCCAGAAAAGTAGCTGAAGAGGAAAACGTGATGGTGGTTTCTAAGGAGTGCAGTGCTGTTCTGCAGAATAAGGTGCTTAAAAAGAGGGGCGATCCCGGCAGATTCGTTTTATCAGTCAAGATCGGCCCCATGACATTCACATGCTCTTTGTGCGATCTCGGTTCCAGCGTCAACCTTATGCCATACTCTGTGGCAAAGCAGTTAGGCTTCACCAAATTCAAACCCACACGCATCTCTTTAGTCTTCGCAGATAGGTCAACAAAGCTTCCGGTGGGCATGTTAGAGAATCTTCATGTGCGAATTGGGGATACGCTTATCCCAGCCGACTTCGTAGTCCTGGAACTTGAAGAGGAACCAAAAGACCCTTTGATTCTCGGCCGACCATTCTTATGCACAGCTGGTGCGATAATTGATGTCCAGAATGAAGTGATCGATCTTCAGCTAGGCAACATAGTGATAACATTTGAGATGAACAAGCTGCTGAAGAAGCCGATGCTGGATGGACAGACCTTCACAGTGGAAGGTGCGAACGATGTTTTTGATGAGGCAACTGAAGAACTTCTTTGCTCGGATCCCCTTGAAACCGCCTTAACCCTAGCCGAACGAGAGCATGGTTTCATGAGTGAAGACGCCGACAGCTTTGCAAAGATGCTTGATTCCAGCGACAGAATGGAACAGATGGTTGCCTACATGAGTCTAGACGATGAAGACAAATCGGCAAAAACAGATGGAGCACCTGCTCAGATCCCGCGAGCACCTGCTCCACCTCTTGACCCGATCGATAGCCCTTGGAGCGAATTGAAAGCACCCAAATTGGAGCTCAAAACTCTCCCAGCCGGGCTCAGGCATGCATTCCTTGGAACAAACTCTACTTATCCAGTGATTGTTAATGCTGATTTGAACAATGTGGAGGTAGCCTTGCTTTTGTGTGAACTTCGAAAATATAGAAAGGCTATATGATATTCGCTTGATGATATCACTGGCATCTCTCCTGATCTTTGCATGCATAGGATACATCTAGAAGATGAATCGATGAGCTATATCGAACATCAGAGGAGGTTAAACCCGAATCTCAAAGATGTCGTTAAGAAGGAGATAATGAAACTTCTAGAGGCTGGTGTGATTTATGCTATTTCTGATAGTACTTGGGTTAGTCCTGTTCATGTAGTTCCTAAGAAAGGAGGAATCACTGTGATAAAGAATGATAGGACTGAACTGGTACCGACTAGGACCATAACCGGCCATAGAATATGCATTGATTATCGCAAATTGAATGCTGCGACTCGCAAAGATCACTTTCCTTTGCCCTTTATTGATCAGATGCTTGAAAGACTTGCTGATCATCCATACTACTGCTTTATAGATGGTTATTCAGGTTTCTTTCAAATCCCCATTCATCCTGACGACTAGGAGAAGACGATATTCACATGTCCTTATGGCACATTCGCTTACAGGCGCATGCCATTCAGATTGTGCAATGCTCCGACAACTTTCCAGCGATGCATGATGTCCATTTTTACCGACTTGATCGAAGACATAATGGAGGTGTTCATGGACGACTTCTCGGTCTATGGGAACTCTTTCTCTGACTGTTTGTCTAATCTATGCAGGGTACTTAAGAGATGCGAGGAAAAACATCTAGTGCTGAATTGGGAGAAGTGCCACTTCATGGTCAGGAATGAGATTGTACTTGGGCATCGCATATCAGAGGACGGCATCGAAGTCGATAAAGCTAAGATCGAGGTTATGATGAACCTACAACCGCCTACTTCTGTCAAGGGGATCCGCAATTTTCTGGGGCATGCAGGTTTCTACCGCCGGTTCATCAAGGATTTTTCAAAGATAGCTAGACCCCTCACGCGACTGTTGTGCAAGGAGGTGAAGTTCGAATTTGATAGCGACTGTCTCGAGGCCTTTCATACGATCAAATGAGCATTGGTCAGTGCACCCATTGTGCAGCCCCTGGATTGGAGCTTACCTTTTGAGGTTATGACAGATGCTAGCGACTATGCTGTTGGTGCAGTTCTCGGGCAGAGGAAAGACAAGAAGCTCCACGTTATCTACTACGCCAGTCGCACCTTGGATGAGGCTCAGTGCAAGTATGCTACGACAGAGAAGGAACATCTGGCAGTAGTCTTTGCATTTGAGAAGTTTCAATCTTATCTTGTTGGGTTGAAAGTCATTGTTCATACAGATCACGCAGCCCTCAAGTATCTCTTGACCAAGAAGGATGCTAAGCCGCGACTCCTCCGATGGATCCTCCTTCTCCAGGAATTCGAACTTGAAATCAAGGATAAGAAGGGGATAGACAATGGAGCTGCCGACCATTTGTCTCGATTACGGATTGAAGAAGATATCCCCCTTGATGATAGCCTCCCTGAAGAACAGGTTTACTCGATCGGAGCATTTCAAATCAAAGAAGCACGTGCTCCTGCCCAGCGAGCACCTGCTCAGCCCGAGTTTTGCAACCAAATCGAAAGCGGCCACGATCCTCAAATTCCTTGGTTTGGCGAGATTGCAAATTATTTAGCTGCTGATCTGGCACCACACGGCTTTGTGGGCAACAAAAGGAAAAAATTCCTTAAGGATATCCGCCATTACTTATGGGACGAGCCGTACCTATACAAGTATTGCCCAGATGGTATGTTCAGACGTTGCATAGCTGAGGAGGAGATACCAGAGATTCTGTTTCACTGTCAAGGCTCTTCCTATGCCGGACACTTCGCCACTTTCGAGACAGTCTCCAAGGTTTTGCAAGCTGGATATTGGTGGCCTACAATGTTTAAGGATGCTCAGTGCTTTATATCTAGATGCGATTCATGCCAGCGATAATGCAACATCAGCAAACGCAACGAGATGCCACAGAACTTCATTCTCGAAGTAGAGGTCTTTGACATATGGGGCATCGATTTTATGGGACCATTCCCATCCTCTTATGGGAACGAGTACATACTCGTGGCAGTGGACTATGTGTCCAAATGGGTTAAGGCATTGGCGAGATTCTATAAGCAATGACTGCATTTGGAAAAAAATTAAATTTTCTTAAAAAGTTTAATACATCAATTGCTCCCATTTTTTCTTTTGGAAGAAACCACTTTAATAATTTTAACTCCATAAAAAGATCATATCCATTGATATCTAAAACTTTTATCTTTTTTTAAAACACTTTCAAGGTTAACACAACAAAATTTCAAATGGGAATCATCTAATAACTGTAACTTACTTGAATCGAAGAGAAAACCAAAAACATTTTCATATAATTCATATTGCTCAAACCTTTTATCTAATGAAACAATAGCTTGATCTATTATAAATAGAAAATATTGAATTCTAAATTCTTCTTCACTAGATAAGGATTTTTCATGCCCATCAATCTCATCAAAATGTCTTTTCCTACGAATAACACGTTTTTTGCAAAAAAAAGGATCAATATCATTCTCAACAGCTATTTCCTTAGCAGTTTTCATAGCATTTCCAAACCCATCATCTCTATACTTTTTAAAATAAGAAACCAATTCTACTACTCCTTCCATAGCTATTACCTTTTACAAATGATATATCTATCCTAGGACCATTAATTGCTAATTTATCAATTGATTTTGAATCTAGAAAACTCCAGTTTCAAACATCATAAATATCTAACAAAATATCATCATTAGGTTCAGGTTCAACAACATTTAAATTATTCGTATCCTTTTTATCAACAGATGCTTCCCCAATATCAAAATCAATATCAATATTATCTTTTTTTTGTCAACAACATAAAACTATAGCAAACTAAGTATCAAAATCTATCCATCGTGGAGCGACCGAGTTGATGTAAACCAGCTCAGAATAATAATTCCGCGCACTTCTCGCCAACTTGTCTGCTTTTCCATTTTTCGCCCGGGGGATAAGCTTTATCTGGAAATCTACCTGCCGCTCTTTCCAGAATTGAAATTCTTCAAGATGAATTGAGATTGCTGGCCACTCTGCTGGAGAATACACTATCTTTACCAGATTAGCACAATCAGTCGCAAAAATAAGCGGGTTGCATTGAAGTGAATGCATACATTCCATTGCCCAAATCAAAGCTTCAAATTCTGCATATAACGATGAGAGACTACGACGTATATTACGAAGTCCCATCATTTGTTCCCGGTGACCATCTTTGTTACAAAACCATCCCTGTCCTGAATAAATATCGGTTGCCTTCCAGGCGCCATCCACAAAACACCACCAAAACCCAGGCAGTTCCGACTCTAACGTCCTATTAGCAGGTATCGATGTAGTATTGGTTAACCTAACTGTCCCATCCTCCCCCACCTGCGCTTCTTGCCAAATACGTCCTTCAGTTGTTGCCATCTCCAAGAGGACTGCGATCCTTGTTACTAAAAATAAACTCATTCCTACTCTTCCATATAAACCAAAGAATCCAAGGAAAATATGTCTCCGTCACATCCTTTGGGAGTCTCCAGAACAGAAAATCACAATATCAATATTATATTTTGTTAAATTATCAACACTTTCAGATATATGAGGTTTTGGTTTTATAAATTTATCCAACGATCCTTTCTGAGAATCGATAAATTTATCCAATTCTGCTTTTCTTTTTCTTTTTTAATACCCATATTTTTGTTTCTTATTCATAGTTACTATTTATTTTTTAAAGCCACAAAGATAAAAACAAAAAGTATGGAAACAAACAAAAAGAACCATCGTGGGTAGCCTAAAAGCACTAATAACTAAAGAAACAAGAACTATATTTAAAAGATAGAACCTGGAAACTGGCAATATAGAAAGCCTGAAGTTCTTGAATATTGAACAAAGTCAGAGAAAGCACCTGTAGAAATGTTAAAAAATGGGTTATTTAGAAATCATAAATAAAATTATATATCTGAATATGAGAAAGAGAAATTAGCTTTTCTTACCTTGAATCTCGACCAGAATTAGATACTCATAAAATTTTCAGAATCTGTGAAAGCTTTGATTTAAGGAAAGTAAATGTTAGAATTTAGAAAATTAGGTTGCAGGTCACAATTGGGATCTCGTGGAGAAAGTAGAGAAAGGAGAAAAATATAAAAAAAGATAAAAAATTTACCAAGATATTTTTTCTTTAACGGTTAAATTAGATCATTCTAGAATTGTTTAGGTTTGGCTGATTAAATAAAACAAATAAAATATGTAATATCATTAACACTTAAGATTCTGACAAACAAAAACACTTGGGCCCTCGTAACAAAAAAACACAAATGTGGGGCTTCAATTTTTTTATTTTGTTTTGGGCCCTGTTCCCTTGCACCGGTAGCACCGGTCCAACGCCGCCCCTGGCTCAATACTACTTTGAGGAAAGGTATGAGCCAGAGCCACATCATTAGACAATGCTCTGTTTTGTTCTATGTTACCATGGTGTGAAGACGTGTTTTGTTCTATGTTACCATGGTAAGTACAGGGAAACTTCAAGATAATAAAGGTTTTCTCTATCAGTTGTTCTAATCGTTTTCCTTTTTCAGTGTCTACTCTATACTATCTTTTTATTATTCTACATTTGTTTCAAGATAATTGCTGTTTTTATAATTTTGAAGGTATGGGGCATAAGAAATCTCAATATCTTATTAATATGCTGTTTTTGCCAAATAAATTTTTGAGGTAATGATTGGCCAAAATATTCACAGCATATCCAACATTTTGTCCATCATGAAGATGCATGTGATGGAGTTTCTGCTGTATCATTGACGAAGTAGTACAGGAAGTGCTACATGACATGAAAATATGCGATTTGAACGAATCTAGGTGATTAGATTCGACCCAAGAGTTTGTTGAGAAGCTGAATAAAGATATTGAAGAGGATATTGCAGCTTCGGAGTGTTTTCATATTCTTAGGAGAAGATATAAGAAAAATAGAATATTTTCATAGAGATTTGGGAATATCCTAGAATTTAGAAAATATGCTATATGTATTTTTGGATAAGCTTGATGGGCAAGTTTAATCCATTATATAAGGAAGGTCGTGGCCTCAGGAGAAAGCAAGAGAGAAGAGTAAGAAAAATCTTTTGTTTTATGAGATTGAGTGGTTTTGATCTTTTGAGAAAAAGTCTAGGCTTAGTGGAGTTTAGCTCAGGGTTAGGTTATCCTGAAGAGTTCATGTTATAGAATAGAGTGATATTTCAAGAGGGTGTTCTTGATCTATGCGTTTGCAATTGGGTTGTAATTGCTTTCTGATTCTAGTGAATTCGAATACTGGACGTGGTCCCGGGGAGTAGGAAACGAACCTCGTTAACAAACTCTGTGTTTTTTATTTTCTGCTATTTATTTTCGTCTCACCTGCACTTACAATTGGTATCAGAGCGGGTTCTCGATAGAGATTTAGTCTTGTTTCGGGTAGATCTAAGGTGAAGGTTAAATGTACCTCAGGAAGTAGCTCATGAAGTAGCTCAAAGTCAGGAAATTGAGTTTGATGGAGTGCTATCAAGAAGGTACGTCTATAACAAGACCACCACGTCTGGATTCTTCTAATTATGGGTATTGGAAGGTCCGTATGCAAGCTTTCATCAGTAGTCTTGATGAAGATTGTTGGAACTCGATTGAGATTGGTTGGAAGTCTGCTGTGATCACTGATAAGGAGGGAAATGAAGTTCCTAAGCCGAGGGAGCAATGGAATGCTGCAGAGAAGAAGGCATCAAGTATGAATTCAAAAAGCAAGACAACTATTTACAATGCAGTTGATGCAAGCCACTTCAAGTTGATTTCTCAATGTACATCAGCTCAGAAGGCATGGAAGACATTGGAGAACATGTTTGAAGGTACAACAAGCGTTAAGAGAACCAAGTTGGATATGTTAGCATCTAAGTTTGAGAATCTAAGGATGGATGAGCTTGAATTCGTGGCACAGTTTAGTGCTAAGTTGTGTGACATATCTAATGAGTCATTCGCTCTTGGATATGTGTATAAGGACAAAAAGCTGGTGAAGAAACTGAAGAGATCACTTCCATCAAAGTTTGAGTCAAAGATTTCTGCAGTTGAAGAAGCTCATAATCTGGATGAGATGGCATTTGATGAGTTTGTTGGGATACTTCGAGCTTTTGAGTTGAGCAAATCGTATGAAGAGAAAAGTCCAAGCAAGGAGGTTGATGTTGGAGTTGCTCTAAACATTTCATCGTCTGGAGATCATATGGCGTTGATATCAAGATAATTTGCCAAGTTTTTGAAGCAGAAGGGAAACAAGATGGTGAAAGGAAAGGAGTTGGGCAAATCATCATCGAAGATACAATGCTTTGAGTGTCAAGGGTTTGGACATATTCGCTCTTATTGTGCGAATTTGCAGAAGCAAAAGGAGAAGAAAAACATCAAGGATGCTTCTGAATCTGATTAAGATGATGGTGAAGTTCTGAAGAATCTTGTGGCGTTTACAACCTTCGAGTGTAGTCCAGCGATAAAGTCTGCATCAGCATCTGCGTCAGCGTCTACATCAGGGTCTGTGACAGCATCTGTTACGGGGTCAGAAGTTGGGAGTAATGATGTTGGAGATGTCAATGATGAAGAGTTTACTGAGAATTACAAAGCTTTGTATGAGCATTGGTGTAAGCTGGTTGAGGAGAATTCAGTGTTGGCTAAGGAGAAAGTCAAGTTGGAAGCCCAAGTTGCTGAAGTACAAAAGTATGCAACACAGAAAGAAGAAGAAGCACAGCAAGCTCGAGTGCAACTTGAAGAAACAAAAAAGGGTTTTGAGGATGTTGAATAATGGCACAGATCAGTTGGATCATCTTCTTAGCATTGGGCAAAGTGACGATATGGTCTTGGATTTCAAGGGAAATCATCAAAAGATGATTGTGTGTTGGTGTCTAGTGGAAAAATGGAGGCTGCAGTGACATCTACTACAAAGTCTGAGGCAGGAGTTCTTGTAAAGATGGCACCAGTTGCAAAGGTTGCAACTGATACAAAGATGGCCACTGATGCAAGGACTGCAACAACGACTACATCAAGGAAAACTCCAGGTGTAAAGAGTGCACCTCAACAGATGTTTCGACCTGTGTGTCATCACTGTGGGGTTGTTGGGCATATTAGGCCAAGATGTTTCATGTTGTTGAGGAAGAATCATCGAATGGAGCAAGTTCATGGTGTGAGATTCAATGGGCCAACATGTTACCATTGTGGAGTTCAAGGGCATGTTCAACGTAATTGTGTCAACTTTATTCAAGGAGCTAATCATGGAGGAATAAGGCTCAAGAATATTTGGACCAGGAAAGCTAGTCATTACGGAGATGGTGTTGTGGGAGTTTATCCTCAATTTGGAGGTAAAAGGTTCTTCAATTAGTTTTTGACCATGATGTGACTCAAGTAGGGGGAGCATTGGTGTTGCTGGTGGTGGTAACGAAGCCTCTGAAGCTAAGGTTGATTGAGATCGCATACATAGTCAAAAAGGGGGAGAATGAAGATGCATGTGATGGAGTGTCTGTTGTATCGTTGACGAAGTAGTACAGGAAGTGCTATAGGACGTGAAGATATGCGATTTGAGCGAATCTAGGTGATTAGATTCGACCCAAGAGTTTGTTGAGAAGCTGAATAAATATATTGAAGAGGATATTGCAGCTTCGGAGTGTGATTTGGGAATATCCTAGAATTTAGGAAATATGCTATATGTATTTTTGGATAAGCTTGATGGGCAAGATTAATCCATTATATAAGGAAGGTCGTGGCCTCAGGAGAAAGCAAGAGAGAAGAGTAAGAAACATCTTTTGTTTTGTGAGATTGAGTGGTTTTGATCTTTTGAGAAAAAGTCTAGGCTTGGGGGAGTTTAGCTCAGGGTTAGGTTATCCTGAAGAGTTCATGTTATAGAATAGAGCGATATTTCAAGAGGGTGTTCTTGATCTAGGCGTTTGCAATTGGGTTGTAATTGCTTTCTGATTCTAGTGAATTCGAATACTGGACGTGGTCCCGGGGAATAGGAAACGAACCTCGTTAACAAACTCTGTGTTTTTATGTTATGCTATTTATTTTCGTCTCACCTGCACTTACACATCACCACCATAGAAGAGGACCACCAGGCCCAAAAATAAAGCAAGATTTTTAAGGATACAAAAAGTAAATATCTTACCTTCAATTCTCAAATCTAAATTTACAAAAACGTGAAAGTGATTTACAAGAGTTGGAGTTTTGAGCTTACATCCCAACACTCATAATCGTAATTTTCCTTGTATACAATCTCGCAATTCTTTACACTAGTAAAACCCGTTGCTTCCTTGCACCATTTTGTTATCGACAATATATGGTTACATTTCCCAAAAAAAAAAAAAAATACAATTTAAACATACGACCAAAAGCATGGAAGGAAATCTATACTTAAGAGAGTGTGTGTGCATATATATATATATAATATATATATATATAATATATATATATATATTATATATATATATATATGCATACATATATAATTAAATAGCATAAGGAAAGTAAAATACGAAAAACATAGCTCATGCTTGTTTTTTTTGGGTTGTTTATGCCTTTTAATTATGTGTATTCCTTAATTTCCTTTAGAAATTCTCTTTGTGGAAGGAGAATCTCGTGCTGGTCTTGTGGGTGAAATCTAAAGCTAAATGCCTTAGCTCCTTTGTCAATGCTGGTGCTCCACAGTAGAACACTCCTGCACAATTTTATTATTATCATTTTAAATGTTATATCATCGTCACTCATATACTCTACCAAATAGATATTCTTTTCATTGTTTTTTTTTTTTCTATAACCGCGAGCATATAATAGAGAAGATGATGTGAACTTACCAACTTTAGTGTTAGGATGATCCATGGCTATGCGTTTGTAAACATTTCTCCAATTAGGTTTAGCAAAATGGGACATAACTCTTGTTCCAGAGACGATATCGACGCCGTTCTTTGCATGGTTTAGTGATTGAAGCATATGTATGAGCGCAGAACGAGCGTCACCTTCTTCATAGACGCTTGTACAATAATTATGCAGCTCAATGACACGGTTGGTATCTCGTTCCGCGACCTCGTTCATTATGTTTTTAAACCAATCGAACGAGCCTTGTTCACGCGTGACCCAGTAGAAGTAAGCCCTACGTGTCCTGAAACTCTCTTTCTTGTTTCGTTGTTGTGGTTCGCTTGTTCCATGCTCCATTCGGTTGAGTTGGGCTTGTTCCTTGGCCCTGATGTTGTTGACAATGTCTTTGACGATACTAATCATTGGCGTGGCGCCGATTCCGAGACCAACCAGTAAAACCACCTCGTATTTTTTGTAGTCTTGCGCTGGTGCACCGTATGGACCATCGATCAAGACTTTCGGGAAGCTGTGCAATAAGGGTCATTTCCATTAACAAAGGTCAAAACTTTTTTTTACCATGAACCAATCTTATATTGTTGAACAAAACACTAACGTAAATGGCATGCATTGTTTAGGTTTCACTATAAAGACACAAAACAAAATGGTCGTAATCAAATATTATGTTAAAAATCAAATATGTATACTTATAATCGTATTTCAACATTACCATCTTTTTATGACTATTTTATATGTATACTTATGATGTATATTAGCTGGATATTAATAATGTATGACTATTTTTAGTTAATGCCATGATCACTTCTCTTGTGACTTTTTTTTGTCCTGCTAGCTAGCTTGATACGAATATATAGACATTATTCGTAATTGTTACATTTTAAATTACTAGATAGTTAACATTTTTAATAGCACCAAAACAAAAACATAGCTTGGAATACTCTTATAAATGAATGGAATAATCATACTTATCGAAAAAAATAATTTGGCATGTGAACACTCAAAACCAAAACCAAGTATAGGTATATTTATATGCAATTGTATATTCGTACACCTGGATCTATATTATATCTACATGTGATGTGCCCCAAAAAACGAGATGGGAAACTATGAAGACCATTTAAAAGTCTGCACCTTATCTTTTTTTATTAATTGATTTTGGAAAATAAAGTAAATAAACCACTCGGCAACATAGTTGACATGATGCAAAGATATCTAATCAAAGATTAAAAACCATTCAATGTTGACATAAAAAAAAAAAAAAAAAAAAAGACGAAGTAGGATTTGACCTATCGCCTCAATAATCCGTTTAAGAAAAAAAAAAAAAAGATATTGCAGGAGGGACCCAAGATTTACGCGGTCACTAAAACACATGGAAAAGCAAAAAAAACATCGTGCTTGCATGATATACCAAATAATGTGTCACAATCACATAAATAAAATAGTGATAATTGGTTAGGTACATAGTTTTGTTTTAAGTTGTGGCCTCCCACCACTTATTTGGATGAATTAGGTACAAAATTGTTTGAAATTTGTTACCCCTTTATACCAAAGTGGATATCACGATCTTATGATTCAGCCTTTCATAATACCTTCTAGAACCAAATCATCCCCCCCTTTTTTTTTTTCTTAGCACGATTTAGTCTTTTACGTGTAGATTCTACTTTGTCCACGCAATTTTTCAAGATATAGTGGTTAGGATTTTCACTTACTCTGGATTATTTGCACCATGCATCATGTCGGCTCTAAGCAGACCACTAACTCCTTGTGGAGGTGGCTTACACACCTGAAAACAACACACAAACCAACTCATTCATATCGAAACTCTTTAGTTTCAAAAAGAGTTGGTATATTAAAGACTTTACAAAACCTCAGAGAAGACTCCTTTGAGAGCCCTTGTCCAATCTCCAAGAACTCTAATGTGAACACTAAGGTAATCATCTTGTGGTGCAGAGGTGATTGAGAATGGATGCCTACATCGTATCAAACCAGATTATGATTAAAACTTATTACCATCGCAGAGAAATATGAAGTTTGGTTTGGTTTCTCATCATCATACCATTCGAATGGAGATACAGCAGCACAGTTAACAAACATGTATTGACCACTCTTATACTTGAAGTTTTGAGGCCTTGATAAATGCAATGCCAATACATTTCCTGGATAAACTGCTACTTTCCTAATAGTCACCGCCTTGATGCTCGACCTGAATGCTCGTATCAACCTCTCGCACGCGTAGAGAATCACTGGTACCACCAAATACATCCAAGTCTGAAACCAAAACGATTATGCATAAGCTTATGTACCTTGTGGTTCGGAAAAGACATGGGGATTGATTCAACTACCGTTTTGTTGTGCCAATCTTTGGTGAGATATAAGTAGTATCCATGAGCAACAAGAAGAATGTAGACTATGACGAACAAGTGATGCGTGTACCAAAAGGCATTGAAGCTAGCTAGCTGCTTTAACGGTCCTGGAAGCTTAAGCTTCCCTCTTCTGAACCAAGGCGTGGCTAATGTGAAAGCAATGGCCATTAACAGAACCATTACGAGTCCGGTTATACCTTCAACCGAGTTTATAAAAAACCAGTAGCTCTGTGGTTGCTCATCCCCAAAAAACTGCCTTAAAGGCCTATATTGTGCTGGAGTTGCGTCTATTAGCCTTGGGAAATCGCACGCTAAATGTGCCCCTGCGTGAATCGTTACGCCAACTATAATCCCCACTGCTATAACCTAATGTTTTAAGCATCGGTTTGTTAATTATAAGAAGTTCCATTAGGAAAAAATGTTCTTTTGAGGGATATGTTTATTTGTTTACCTTGTGGAAGTTGAGATTGTCATCAAATGGGACAACAAGACCCAACCTGGTCTTGTTCCTAAGCCATGTGATGGTGTTTCTGCAAACAGGGAAGAGAATCAAAGCCATGTTTAGCTTAACTGTCTCTGCTGCACCTTTGGCCATGCACACACAATCTCCCATCACTGGATACACAGGGCTACGCCTGTACTGGATGTATTTGTATGTGAAGAGTATGGCCATAGCCGTGAGCCATAAAGCTATAACCCAACATCTTTGCCAGTTGTCTAGCACGAAGAATCTGAATCCACGGTACCATCGCTTCAATGGATTTCGGTTAAACGTTGGCTTAAGCCTCTGGCTCATCATATGGCTCAGGTTCTTTCTCTCCCCAGTACTTGTTATTACAGACTGTGACGCCGCTTGCAGAAGCAGAGTCTCAAGACTCTCCAACTGTTTTCAAGATTCACCACAAAATGATTCAGATTCTAGCCAATAACATGGTAAATTAAAACTCGAGCTTAAATAAATAACTTACCATGATGTATCCTATATTGTCTGGATCCAGCTCTTCCATGATAAGTGCTGCATATTCATCTGCTCTCTTCTGGATTGTATTCAGATTGTTTGCAGAAGCACTAAGACTTATAATCTGTGAAACAGAACAGAGTCAAACAGTGTTAAGTAAAAACAAGAAAGGCAAGAAGAGAGATAAACTCCTGTTTTTGTTTACCTCTCTAACTTCGTCTTCTGTAAGTCTACCATCAGCATCTTTATCCACCCTGCATTTTTACAAAGTTCAGATTTACGTCATGAACTTGCAGAGAGAACAAGAGATGAAAACCAAACCATACATGTCGAAGAATGTCTTAAGCCGAGAATCGAAGCTTTGATCATTGATTTGTTCCCAGAATTCTTTTAGTTGATCTCCATCGATCACTTCCCCTGTTATGTTCCTTCGTCTAGCCAATGCATCAAACAGTTCCAATGCAAACTCCTTGGAGTTCATCCCTGCATTAATCAAATTTTCATTCAAACATTCAAAAAAGAAAAAAATAATAAACCATTCAAGAATCTGTTAATTTTCTATATTTACCAATACATTCGCCGAATTTGGTTCGAAGCAACAATCCACCGGTCGTGGCCGTGATCTGATTGAACCGTTTCTCGACGGCGGACCAGCCAGCGCCACCGTCGGTTTTACTTATAAACTTAAGTCCCTTCAACGCTTGACTCGCGGCGGATTTCGTCCGGTCTAACTTAGCCGGCCGGCCTGGCTTTCTCGTACCACCAGAGACCGAAGTAAGACGCTTCAGCTCGTGAGAAACCGAGGCTAGACGCTTCACCACCGTCGTTTTCTTCTCGAGACGGTTCCGTTTCAGCAGCGTGAGCTCTGGACTCTCTTCGACGCTGGATCCACCTTCACATTTCAGGCTGTTTACAGAAACCCTGTCGTCTTGAACATCTACCGTGAGGTCCACGTAAGGCGCCGCCGTGCGCGTTCTCTGGCTGTTCTCCGCCGCGAAACCGGAGTTCTTTATCGCCGGCTTTTTGTAGATCGGCGGGAGTTGACCGCTCATCGGACCACTCATGTAACCGCTGCTTTCCGCGTCCGAGTTGTATCCTCCTGACACTTCAAAGCTCACTCTCTGCATTCTTGTTACTCTTCTTGTTGACGGAAAACGAAAATGATCACGAGGTTGTGGCGATGGTTAACTCATGTTTACGACTGTCTCGGAAAGTAAATGAGATCGGAGAATGAGAGGAAGCGAAGAAAATTCAGAGGAAAATTTGTAATCGCAGACAGAACATTTTCCCGAGAAAATGAGAGAGAAGTGATTATTGTTTTTTTCCGGGAAAGTACTTGATGTTCTTCTGTCTGAAAACTCAAGGGAAAGTAAACGATCTCGTGATTGGATAGGAGGAATGATGAATGAAAATGGATTTATATATAAATAGTAGTTAGGAGAGATGAGTAAAGAAAAACATTTTGAATAAAGAAGAGAGACGTGGTTTGAGTTGGCCCACCAGATTTTGTTATTTGTGATGCAAAAACATAAACAAAAACTGACAAGGGTTATAACGTGCATTTGTAATGCAAAACGGTAACCAAAAAAAAAAAAAATTTAAAATAACCAAAGTTGAGTTATTGTTATTTTATTAAATTGAAACAATAGTCCACTGTTTTTTAACAAGTCCATAGCGAATGTTTGAAAGTCTAAGAATTATGGTTATATTCGATTTGACCATTTAAAATTACTAAACAAATGTTGGCAAAATACAAATTGCATTTAAAAAGAAATTTGCACATAGAACAGGGAGGATCCATCCCCATACTAATAACCCTGTCCAAATTTTAGCACTTAAGAAAAAGGGAAAAAAAAGAATGATTGAAGCAAATCCAAAACAAATTGAACAATAAAAAATAACTTCTCAAAAGGATGAGGGCATTGAGGGCTTTCACAACATAGTTTTTTTTTTTTTTTTGTTTATAATCGGTTTAACCACTTCAATCTAATCTAACTCATAAATCCCAAATGGACCGTCTTACAATTCTTAATCAATGAAAATCGACGTTAAACCGGCTTCACACATGAGGATCCCAATATTACCTACTTAACCGAAAGATGTTAAAACTAAGACACCACCGATCTATGTGCAGTTTCAATCATTCCTTTTGACTAGTTACCTGAGAAGGTTTTAGCGAGAAGGTTTATTCATTAACAGATACTTGAAAAGTTACCTGAGAAGCTTTTATACTAAAAACCCACTAATTAACTTTTTCAACAACTATAACTACCTATAATGTTTTAGATAACCAAACAGATAACTAGTTTTCTTTAAGAACAAATCATATATACATGTAGTGATGTAAACTATTAATGATGAGAATGTAAAAAGATATGTCAACAGAGATACATGTAGTGAACCAAATCATATAGAATGTAAACTATGCCTGTTCTTATTAAAAAGAAGATTTGTCAACATAGATAGTTAAAGCACTTTCAATGTTTTGGGTCGGTTTCAAATTTCAATTGTGATCTGATGTAAACAAGGGTGAGTCCAAGAAGGTGGAAACATTTGCACATGACTATGGCGGTTGCTTCACAAAGTAGGAGACGGCTTAACCAATGACCGTACTGTTTGGATAGGTTGTAGAGGCACACGCACATAAGATTCGGTAACAATTTGTTGCACGCTTCCTCAACCGTCTCGGAAAGTTGAAGCAGGCGAAGCCCCAGAGCCCGTTCGTCTGCAAGATCCAATGCTATATTTCCTTTGTTTTTCAGCTAAGTTATGTCTTTGCCAAACATACTGATGATTGAGTAGATCCAAGTATGGGTGTAAAGAAGGTAAATGGCTGTATCCCCCTTGTCACTAAGCATTTGCTTGTAGTTGAAAGTATAACTTATCGATCTATTGTTCTTCAGGTCAGCATACATGAGCTATGTCCTCATCACGCTTAATAAAGGGTAGCTTCACTGCGAAAAACATATCAAAGTGGTCCTGTGATATACTTCCACGGGTTTATCATTGAAGAGGAAAGAGGAATTGGGGAGAGAAGAGATGGATCAAGTTTAATTATCATCTTAATAATACAATTGTTTTCTTCTTTTGTTATTGGGCCTCGGTATATAAGAGGACCCAAGTGGATTGTTTTAGATATTCTGGGTTTGGGTTGTAACTAACCTTTGGGCTTGAGTGTTATCTCAAGAGTTCTCTTCAATAATATCTCGGTGATTTTATCAAATTGGTGCGTCGTGAGCTACTGGAGCGAAGCTTCGCGATTGATTTGAGCAAGATGACGAAGAATTACAAGTCGACGAGCGATCACAGCGGATCTGCGCCGGTGACTCTGGAATCATTGTCACAAGTGGTGATGAGCCACATGGCCGCTCAACACGAAATCAACAATCACGTTCGCGGTTCGATCGACTCGATGGAGGAGAGGTTCGTGGTGATGGACGAGAAATTCGATTCTCGGTTGCAGAAACTCTGTGAGCTGTTCGAAAAGAGCTCGCGACGGATCGATCAGATGATGAACTCCGATTTCGCGCACAATCAGGTACCAAACTCTGACTCGGAACCTGGCCGTAGTTCTAGGAATGGTAACCAAGGGAATAGAAATCAATTGGTCGCGAACAAGGAAAAGATGCTGAAACGTGTTGAGTTACCTGTGTTTGACGGGGAGGATATATACGGTTGGATCGCTTTGGCTGAGCGTTTCTTTCGGATTGCTGGATACAACGAAGAGACGAAGTTAGAGATTGTGTCGGTCAGTTTATCCGGAGACGTACTGAGTTGGTTTAATAGTGAGGTACATCGCCGTCCGTTTGCGAGGTGGTCAGATTTTAAGACTCGTTTGATTGCAAGGTTTAGCCGTGAAAAGCTGCGTGATCCGAGTCAGCCGTTCTTCGCGGTGAAACAAAGTGGTACTGTGGCTGAGTATATACATGCGTTTGAAGACCTATCCACACAGGTCAGTGGCTTAACAGAGCACCAATTGGAAGGGATCTTTATGAATGGATTAAAACCTGAGATGCGTGAGGTGGTGAATGTTTGTAAACCATTGGATCTTCCAGAGATGATAGCTACTGCTTATCAAATGGAGAATAGCTCGTTGTATCAAGTGATCTGTATGGAACATCAACAAGGTGATAAGACGAGTACAAAACCGACGGTAACAGGGAAACAATCTGGGCCGTCCGGTGGGAGTAGTGGTTGGCAAATGAAAATACCACTCACAGCTAAGACTTCGGGTTCTGCAACTACGCGACCACAAGTTAAATTGACTGAAGCTCAAATTGCAGAGAAGAAGAAGCTGGGAATCTGTTTTAAATGCAATGAGAAGTGGTCTCGGCAACATCAATGTCAGAACAAATCACTGCAAGTTCTCACAGTGATTAATGGCTTTGACATGGAAATTTTGGATCAATCTTTGATCGAAGTGGAGGATGATTCCTCAAGTCAACCCGCTGAACTAATGGAGCTCTCTTTCAACTCGTTTATGGGGTTATCATCACCCACTACAACGAAGCTGAAAGGCCAGTTGAAGAAAAACACAGTGATAGTTATGTTAGATAGCGGCGCTACTCATAACTTCATATCACCAGCCTTAGTTCAGCAGACAAAACTCTCTACGGCACTAATTCAACATACGGAGGTCATGTTGGGCACTGGAGTTTCCGTGCATGGGTTGGGAGTGTGCCGGAATGTTCAGTTAGCCTTGCCGGACATGGAGTTTAGAGCTGACTTTGTGGTCTTGGAATTGGGGAACGCGGATATTATCCTGGGGATACAATGGCTTCGCACCCTGGGGAACGCCGTTTTGTGTGACATTACGGTTCATTAGCTAAACCACTAACGGACCTATTGAAGAAAGAACAGTATGAGTGGTGTGAATCAGCTCAGTCTGCGTTTGAAAGCCTAAAGGAAGCCATGATCTCAGCCCCAGTTTTGGCTTTACCGGATTTCAGTCAAGTGTTTATAGTGGAATCCGATGCCTCTGGTTTTGGTTTAGGAGCGGTCCTGATGCAAGGTCGACATCCTATTGCTTACTTCAGCCATGGGTTAACAGACCGAGAACAACTAAAACCCATTTATGAACGCGAGCTGATGGCGATAGTACTTTCCATTAAAAAATGGTGACATATTTGTTGGGCCGACGGTTTGTGGTCCGCACGGACCAACAGAGTCTCAAATATTTGTTAGATCAGCGGGAAGTCACTTTGGATTATCTGCGTTGGTTAACAAGAATTATGGGGTATGAGTTCGATATTGACTATAAAGTGG
The DNA here is from genome assembly GCA_010577795.1 of Isatis tinctoria. Classification (NCBI taxonomy): domain Eukaryota; kingdom Viridiplantae; phylum Streptophyta; class Magnoliopsida; order Brassicales; family Brassicaceae; genus Isatis; species Isatis tinctoria. The sequence goes on along the minus strand of VHIU01000180.1, from coordinate 3,662 downwards.
GCAGTGAAAACAAGGTGGCAGATGGTTTGTCACGCATACCACACACAGAGGTGAAGCAGCTCTTTGCGTTAACTGTCCCGACAGCGTTACAGCTTCAAGACCTGTATCAGGAAATAGATGGTGATAGTGAGATTCGTTCCTTATTGAACATCATTGCAGAAGGAGGAACGGTTAAGTCGGGTTATGCTGTAGTGGATGGGAGATTGTTCTATAAGCAGCGGTTGGTGATTCCTCGTACATCTGTTTTCATTCCGGTGATTTTGAGAGAATATCACGATAGTGTGTTGGGAGGACATTCGGGGGTGTTGCGTACATTGCAGCGGATACAAGCTATATTTCATTGGTCCAAAATGCGGAAACGGATTCAAGAATATGTGGCTGCGTGTACGGTTTGTCAGACCCAGAAGTATTCTACATTGTCCCCTGCGGGTTTACTCCAACCAATAGAATTGCCGACTCAAATCTGGGAAGATATCTCCATAGACTTCATCGAAGGCTTGCCAACTTCTCATGGAGTAAATGTGATTTTTGTCGTTGTGGATCGGTTGAGTAAATATAGTCACTTCATTGCTCTTAAACATCCGTTTACAGCAGTTGATGTGGCTGCCAAGTTTGCAAAAGATGTCATCCGACTACATGGGTTTCTGCGCTCTATCATCTCTGACAGAGGTAAAGTGTTTCTTAGTCATTTTTGGAAGGAATGCTTTAAAGCCGCGGGGACTCAGCTGCGTTTTAGTACAGCTTTTCACCCTCAGTCGGATGGCCAGACGGAAGTCTTGAATCGGTGCCTGGAAACGTTCTTAAGATGTTTTGCTTCAACGCATCCAAAGACTTGGGCACGGTTCCTCTCGTGGGCTGAATTATGGTACAATACTTCGTATCATACAGCCTTGGGATGTACTCCTTTCAAGTTGGTTTATGGAAGAGAACCTCCTCATTTACTTCGCTTTGAGCATGGGTCCACAAAGAATTTTGAAGTCGAAGAAATGCTCAAAGAGAGAGACACAATGCTTACGTCTGTTAAAGAACATCTGTTACGCGCTCAGAATGTGATGAAGTCAAATGCTGATAAACATCGGCGTGATTTGGAGTTTGAGGTTGGTACGATGGTTTACTTGAAATTACGTCCTTACCGCCAACAATCTGTTAGTAGGCGATTGTATCAGAAGTTGGCTGCTCGTTTTTATGGGACGTTTCAAGTCTTAAGTCGTGTGGGGAAGGTGGCGTAACGCTTACAGTTACCACCAGGATCCAAAATTCATCCCGTGTTCCATATCTCCCAACTTAAGAAGGCCATTGGACCGGAACAATGAGTTACACCATTACCAGCTTCTCTAACTGCTGAGTCTGATGTGCTGATTGAGCCACAGGCTATTCTCAAGCATCGTTACGATAAGGAGGGGTATTTGGAATTGTTGATCAAATGGACGGGGTTGCCTGAACACGAAGCTTCTTGGTTGCGTTTGGGGGACCTTAAGCAGCAATTTCCATCATTCGAGCTTGAGGGCAAGCTCAATCTCGGGAAAGGGGGTATTGATATAATTCCACGGGTTTATCATAGAAGAGGAAAGAAGGAATTGGCGAGAGAAGAGATGGATCAAGTTTAATGATCATCTTAATAATACAATTGTTTTCTTCTTTTGTTATTGGGCCTCGGTATATAAGAGGACCCAAGTGGATTGTTTTAGATATTCTGGGTTTGGGTTGTAACTAACCTTTGGGCTTGAGTGTTATCTCAAGAGTTATCTTCAATAATATCTCGGTGATCTTATCATCCTGCTGGCCAGAATCTGCCACATTAACAATCCACTCAGCTTACTCTACATTAAGCCGATACCAAAGAGCAGCCATATCTGTCGTGTCATAGGAAAAACCACCATCACTCTTGACAAGCATGAGTGGGACGTCGAAGTTTTTGACGAAAATCACACGAGCACCCTTATTTTCTTCAACCAAACGCATGCTATTCAATTCCTTAACCACGTTAGCGATGTAATGTTTGTAAAAGCTTTCTCCCTTTTTTTACAAGCACAACTTGAAGGCGCTGAATAACATTGGAACACTCGGCTCGAATGATTTCACAAATCTTAGTTGAGGTAAACAGGACCACAGCCGCTTGTGTCTTACCATTTGAATCTACTTCTCTAACAGATTCTGTAAGTTAGGTTTTCGCATTGCTTATGATTGTCTGGGTCTCCGACTGACTCACGCGGCTTGGCAATTTGCTTATGTAACTAAGACACTGTTGAGTTTTGATGACAAACATGGAGGAGAAAAAAGTCAGGGAAATCTAAAATGACAACTCAATGAGCTCTTTAATTTGCTGCTTTCCTGAAATGAACACTTCCAGATGAAGCTGATGTTTTAGCCCTTGGTTTCAGCATCCACAGCGAGAGTGGAAGAATAAGTTTAGAGCGATTCAAGCGATTCAAGCTGAGAAGCTAGAGTGAAAGAAGAGGAGGGGAGAGATTGAAACTCACTTGGAGAGAGAGTGGCAGAAGATACGGTTATCCAAGGTTTTGCTTCTTAGAAACATGGTATGCATTCTTGAGGAATAAACCTGAGCGTTGATTAGTATTTTGTTTTGTTTTGTGGATAAAGGTTGGACCAGAAGAAGTAGATGACCAGCTAGAAGAGGAGGTGAAATCCGAGTGTGAGAAACACGACACAGTCACTCATTTACGCATATCTAAGGTCACTGAACATAACTTCCTTAAACGCGAAGCAGTCAGAATCTTTGTTCAGTTTTCAAGACCTGAGGAAGCAACTAAAGCCTTTAAGCACCTCAACGAGGGTTACTTTGGAGGAAGAACCGTGCGTGCCACTTTCTATGACGAGGAGAAATTCAATAAAAACGAGTTGGCTCCAGTTCCAGGTAAAATCTCTGCAGGCTACTAACTAACAAACAAACAAACAAGTCTCATTTCTCAACAAAGTTGCATTCTCTAGGATACACAAAGAAACCATGCATGAGGTTTTTTTTTTTATATAAAAAACAAGATTTGTAAACAACATTTCGGATCTATCTGTTAATTGTTGTTCAAAGATTTAATCCCAGCCTCGTTCAAAGATCCTTAATACCACTTTGTTAGAAAATGAATTTGCGCCCTTGCACGAAACTCACTGCAGAATCAAAAACTTGATTCCATCACTTTTTGTCTCTAACTTAAATTTTAAAAAACAGAGCAAAGAAATCCTTTACCATCGATGCAAACACACACACACACCCCAATGTGGTGGGTCTCACCAATTCTTATCGATACAATTTGCTTCACCTTGTCAGTCAGATCCTCATCGAAATCAGTTTATTAGAGAATCTTACCCCGGGATCATGCTCGTATAAAAATGAGCTGGCCCCAGTTCCAGGTGAAATCCCTGCAGGCTACTAACTAACAAAGAAACAAACAACTCTCAACACTGTTGCATTCTCTAGGAAACCATACATGAGATTTTTTTTTTCAAAAAAAAGATTTCTAAACTACATTTCGGTATCTATTTGTTAATTGTTGTATCTAGAAGCTTGTTATGGACAGATTCATATTCATCCTCCAAAACTGAATCTGCAAGCCCAAGTAATGCATCCTCCTCATTCAAAGCAATGATCTCCAATGAACCAGAAAGTGCTCTCTTAATTCTCAAATCGACATTCTGAAGAGCAACTC
>VHIU01000403.1:0-49328 GCA_010577795.1 Isatis tinctoria | reverse complement strand
GCTTAAGACCGGAACCACCTGAAGAGAACTCAACTAAAGAACCTGACCTTACCGAAGACTTCGCGCGACTCAACCTACAAGATGAGCAATACCAAACAGAGCAATGTAAGTCTACTCCTTTGGCAGGTACTAGTCATCAAGCACTGATATTGAACTGGAAGCTCAAGGAAAAGCAACGAACAAGACCCAAAGGGGAGGAGAAAGACTTCGAGAACAAGAAGAGCCGATCAAGACCACATCAAGGATCACCAAATCAAACCAACCCAAGAGAAGGTATTTTCATTATTTACGGTTTGTGCAGGTAAGGCGCATCTCCCAGTGTTAAGGGGCTCACCAGCAACCAGAGATCGAGTCTTAGTTAGCTTATTTTAGTTGTTTCATTACGGTTAAAGACAATGTTTCCTTTTTGTTTTATTTTTGCTTTTCATTTCATTTACGAGTTGTAAGCTTTCTTTTCTGTTGAGTCGGCCTTAGGGCTAGCTGATAGAGCTATTATAAAGCTCCCTTGCAGCCGTGTATTATTTTTAGACCTACTATCAATAAAATAACGCAGTTCAACCTAGTTCTTAGCCGCCGCCTAAGAAAGTGTTCTTGCTTGTTCTTGTGTGAAGGAGAGTAGCCAAGAGAAGCGTTGCTGTATCAAGGAGTCTTTCATCCTCCTTGTGGTGCCATCGATCCATCATCAACCTCCATCAACCATTCCTACAAGAGAGAGCCTTCGTGCCAGCTTGAGGAACCATATCAACTTCAAGCCTTGCTTCCCAGTCTTGTCGACCATCATCCATCCAACAACTGATACAAGCACAGGCTGTCTTCACGGCTTGTACCTCGGATGTCTCGAACCAAAAGACTAGATAGGGGTTTGTGGAGGATCGTTTCATGAGCTACTCGTTCGAAAGAGATCCGGTTGAATGATGTGAAGATGGGTCGAAGTTCGCCACCAAAGGTGTGAAAGCCTTTGTGATAAGAACACAAATTTAGTCTCAAGGAATCACACACAAGAGACCTAAATTCAGAAAATAAGCACAAAGCTTAAAAGAGATAATTCTCATAACTTAATTCATTCAAAAAGGAGGCCAAGGTTTTGGGTTTTGAGCACATCAAAGACCTATACCAAGATGATCCCGACTTCAAAGACACCATCCAACTGTGCAACAAAGGCGCAATAGGTCCATTCTATTTGCAAGATGGTTTTCTTTTCAGGGATAAGAGGTTGTGCATTCCACAAGGATCAATGCGTGATCTAATACTAAGGGAGCACACGGAGGAGGTCTCATGGGGCATTTCGGAATTGACAAAACGTTAAGCATTGTGATGGAGCATTTCTTTTGGCCACGCTTAAGGAGAGATGGGAGCGCTTCTGTGCTAAGTGCATCACATGCCTACGAGCTAAATCCAGGTCACATCCACATGGTTTGTATACTCCATTACCTATTCCTAACATGCCATGGGTAGATGTTTCTATGGACTTTGTCTTAGGATTGCCAAGCATAAGGAGGAAGGATTCGATCTTTGTTGTTGTGATCGATTCTCGAAGATGGCTCACTTCATCCCATGCAACAAGACCAATGATGCTACGCAAATAGCTGATTTGTTCTTCAAGGAGGTGGTGAAGTACCATGGCATTCCCCGCACCATAGTGTCAGACCGGACACCAAGTTTCTAAGCCACTTTTGGAGAACACTATGGAGGAAGCTAGGCACAAAGCTTCTCTTCTCAACAACTTGCCATCCACAAACAGATGGACAAACTGAAGTTGTCAACCGCACTCTCTCAACCCTTTTAAGGGCTACGGTTGGTAAAAACTTAAGGAATTGGCTTGATTGTTTACCTTTCATTGAGTTTGCTTATAATCGTGTGCCACACTCTACTACTAAACTCTCTCCTTTTGAAGTTGTCTATGGTTTTAAACCAAATACTCCACTAGATCTTATGCCTTTGGACACAAAGAACAGATGATTAGCCAGATGGAGTGGAGAAGGCCGAGTTTGTCAAGAAGATCCATGAGAAAGTTAGAGAGAACATAGAGAAGAAGAACAAGCAAACCGAGGAGTATGTGAACAAGAAACGCAAGAAGGTCACCTTTGAAGAAGGATTGGGTTTGGCTACACATGAGGACAGAACGGTTTCCAAATGAAAGAAAATCTAAGCTATCACCACGAGGAGATGGTCCCTTCAAAGTCCTGAAGAAAATAAATGACAATGCGTATCACATTGATCTGCCAGGTGAGTTTAAAATTTCTCATACATTTAATGTTTCTGATTTATCTCCCTTGATGCAGATGAGACAATTCTGAGGACAGAATCTTCGCAAGGGGAGGGGATGATGAGGAACTAGGAACCAACCAACCCATTCCCATCATGAAGCAAGCTCCAAGAACAAGATCGGAACTAGAGACATGCGTGAGAGCTTCAACCTTGGAGTAGCAAGCCTATTCACACACCAGAGCTTGGAGAGTATCACGGACCAGCTGAGCACGCTCAACATCACTGAAGAACAGCTAAGTGAAGATCAGCAAGACACGGTTCAAGCTCAAGAGAAAGAAGCAGCAGCTTGTATAGAAGCTTATCACATCCAAGTCGGTCCACATGATCATGAAGAAGAAGTGCATAAGACTTGGCCATTGTTCTCAATTCGACAAGAGCATGGAGTTTCCTTATTCAGCATCCAAGCTAAATGAAACGCTGCACTTCAATCACACACGGTTCAATCAATCAAGGTATGGTTTACTTCAAATTCAATTAAACTAACCGTGTGCTCTTGTTTTGTTTTCAGGTCGACTAAGTAGTTCAATTAGTTATTTCGGTTTAGTAGTTCATTAGCTTTGTAATTCGGTTAAGTTAGTTTTCTTTTCAGTACTTGTAATTCTTGTAATTTGCTTCAAGTCCCCAAGTAGGGCAAAGCTGCATCGGTTTGTTTATAAGGCCTCTAGAGCAGCCGTGTATCTTTACAACTCATATCAATAAAGAAACCGGAGCTTTTCATCTTTGAAAACCCTTTTGAAGTCTTGAGTTCGTGTGTAATATCGACCTTGAGCAAATCTTGACTTATCAAAGCTTAGATCCATAAGGCTTTGTGGCGTCTTCAATCCATTCCATCAACCGATCCAGCCAAAGAGAGTTGAACAACCAGTTGGCTTGATTCCATATCACTCGCATCATTCGACCATCACCTAGCTTGAAGGAGAGCGTTGAACAACCAGCCTTCTTGCTCCATATCCACCCTCGTGCTTACATCAAACCCTTGTCGAGATTGTAGTGTGTCATATCTGCTTTCTCTTCAAGTTTGCTTGTTCAGATTCTTTGTGAGTCATATCAACGAGTTTGAACAAGTTTGTTAGCTTGAGACTTCCGCATCTCTTGTTAGCATCCATCTCTATCTTCCTCCATCAAATCCCACTTCTATCTATCGCAAATCCATCTCAAATCCCTTCATCTCCCCATCGATTCCATCTCCATCTTCTTAAGTTTGTTCAAAATCCATCATCCATCAAGTTCGTTCACACTCTTAGCATATCAAGGCTCTAAGATCCGGCTGGGGTCGTGTTAACCGGACCAACTAGAACCCATCATCCCCATTGTCAATGAATCACCCATGACCCGGTCCAAGACTAGACGACTCAGAGAAGGATTCAATGGAGCCGTGGCTGCACTTATCAACACTCAAGAGTTCCAATGCTTAAGACCGGAACCACCTGAAGAGAACTCAACTAAAGAACCTGACCTTACCGAAGACTTCGCGCGACTCAACCTACAAGATGAGCAATACCAAACAGAGCAATGTAAGTCTACTCCTTTGGCAGGTACTAGAGTCATCAAGCAGCTGATATTTGAACTGGAAGCTCAAGGAGAAAGCAACGAACAAGACCCAAAGAGGGGAGAGAAAGACTTCGAGAACAAGGAAGAGCCGATCAAGACCACATCAAAGGATCACCAAATCAAACCAACCCAAGAGAAGGTATTTTCATTATTTACGGTTTGTGCAGGTAAGGACGCATCTCCCAGTGGTTAAGGGGCTCACCAGCAACCAGAGATCGAGTCTTAGTTAGCTTATTTTAGTTGTTTCATTACGGTTAAAGACAATGTTTCCTTTTTGTTTTATTTTTGCTTTTCATTTCATTTACGAGTTGTAAGCTTTCCTTTTCTGTTGAGTCGGCCTTAGGGCTAGCTGATAGAGCTATTATAAAGCTCCCTTGCAGCCGTGTATTATTTTTAGACCTACTATCAATAAAATAACGCAGTTCAACCTAGTTCTTAGCCGCCGCCTAAGAAAGTGTTCTTGCTTGTTCTTGTGTGAAGGAGAGTAGCCAAGAGAAGCGTTGCTGTATCAAGGAGTCTTTCATCCTCCTTGTGGTGCCATCGATCCATCATCAACCTCCATCAACCATTCCTACAAGAGAGAGCCTTCGTGCCAGCTTGAGGAATCCATATCAACTTCAAGCCTTGCTTCCCAAGTCTTGTCGAACCATCATCCATCCAACAACTGATACAAGCACAGGCTGTCTTCACGGCTTGTACACTCGGATGTCTCGAACCAAAAGACTAGATAGGGGTTTGTGGAGGATCGGTTCGAATGAGCTACTCGTTCGAAAGAGATCCGGTTGAATGATGTGAAGATGGGTCGAAGTTCGCCACTCAAAGGTGTGAAAGCCTTTGTGATAAGAACACAAATTTAGTCTCAAGGAATCACACACAAGAGACCTAAATTCAGAAAATAAGCACAAAGCTTAAAAGAGATAATTCTCATAACTTAATTCATTCAAAAAGGGGGTCTGTCCTTTACAAATGAAATGAATGAGCTTATAAAGAGCTCTTACACGTTTTTACAAAGGGAATAAATCAAATAATTAACATAAATTATGAATCAATCAATTGCTTGATTGATATGCTCTTTAATGCTTGAATGTTGGCCAAATGAGGAAGTTGGGAAGGTTCCTAAAGTAAATAAGAAAGCGGAAGTGATTAAGTGTTTGAGTGTTTGAGTATTGAAGAACAAGTGAAGAACTGAGTGTGAAAGAGTAAAGAAGGAGAGTGTAGATCGAAAGTGAGAGAGTTTATGAAATAAGGAGGAGTTTATTTCCTTAAGTGCTTTACAACAATGAAAGACAATGTACATAAATAGGCAAAGCCTAGAGAGATCAAATTCAAAATAGAAAGTGACATAAAGAATAAACAAATAAAGATCTGATCGGTTCTGAGGAGAGAAAGGGACAGCTCCAAACGGCTAGGAGCTTAAGCAAACCCGTGACCCTTGCTTCCTTTGGAGTCAAAGAGCTTAACTCCACACGTGACTCGCCCTTCCTCTTCACTTAAATACTCTTCTTTATTCACAAAGGATGTGAAGACCTTCTAGAAGACATCTGTGATGTTTGGACACACAAACTACTTCACCAAGAAGAGGAATGGCTCGTTCTTCATACAGCATGTACGGACATGTACGGTCATTGACTTGTACGGACATGCTTCATTTCTTCTTCTCTTCAATACTCCCCCTCAAGCTTAAACCGAGATGAGGTTTGAGCTTGGGACTATGTAGATTCACCTCGTTAAAAACCTCCATGTAGCAAAACCTCGTGGGACAAAAACTTCATGTAGGAAAAGAGTGTGAACCTCATTGTCTAGGGTTATCAATGCGTGCTTGAGAAAGGTCCATGAGTCCAAGCTTCTCATGGATGAATTCGCAAGTCTTTATGTAGCTGCCTTAGTGAAGATATCTGCCAACTGATCTGAACTTCTAGTGTAGCATGGCAAGATAACTCCCAATTGCATCTGCTCTCTCACCTTGTGACAATCCACTTCAATATGCTTGGTCCTTTCATGGAAAACTGAATTTGAAGCTATGTGGATGGCCGCCTGATTATCACAATGCATTGTGATTGGAAGAGGTGTCTTGATTCCCAGATCTTCCAACAACATCTTCAGCCACATTAATTCGGTTGTTAACCTCCTCATTGCTCTATATTCAGCCTCAGTGCTAGAGCATGACACGATCTTCTGCTTCTTGCTCTTCCAAGTCACTAAGTTGCCTCCAACAAAGGTGCAATATCCAGTGGTTGATCTCCTATCTTCTCTATCACCAGCCCAATCAGCATCACAATAACCAACTATGCTTGAGCTCCCATTACAGCCCATCCAAATGCCTCGTTCAGGTGTTCCCTTCAAATAGCGTAAGATCCGGTTCACCATACTCCAATGAGACATCCTTGGCTCTTGCATATGCTGACTGACCTGGTTCACAGCAAAACACAAGTCAGGACGAGTAAGAGTGAGGTATATCAACTTACCAACCAGTCTTCTATAGAGTTTGGCATCGCCAAATGGTTGATCCTCCTCGCTCTCTCCTTTTTGATGAACTTTGTATGCATCTTCAATAGGAGTCCTGATTGGCGTTTCATCCTGTGTTCCTGATTCACTCAAAAGATCAAGTATGTACTTTCTTTGAGATAAGAAGATGTTGAACCAAAGGCGTGAATACATCAAGATCACATGAGCCTGTCTACCTTAACCAATAAAGAGAGAGCTAAACGCAAGGTGAAAATAAGTTCAGTAAATGTAAGAAGTAAAAAGTAAGAAGTAAGAAGTAAAAGAGGTGAAAGTAAGAAGGGAGTTACCTTGATGGATGAAGAAACTTACCTTGATCGGTTGAAGACCATGTGAACAACCGATCACACAAAGACCACCATGATGCTGTCTCACTTCATGTGCTCGATCTACTTTACATTGGCACATGCTGTACCTTTTATTTGTTTATTCAGCAATGTACTCATTACAAATCTGGATCTAGATCACTCTCCTCTTCTTCTATATTAAGAGAGTGATCGTCCATGTATTTTGCAACACTTATGAAAACCATTCAACACTTCACTTCTCCTCTCTCGTTTTAAACGATCCCTCTCATATTCCTCATCATGATTCTTCACTAAACTCATTTTCCTCACTTAAATTCTTCAAACTTATACTCTATTAATTCCGCAATATTCCCTTATGGTATCAGAGCAAGGTTCTATCCTGTGTATCTAATCTCTCATCTCCTCTCAAACTCTCATCATTCAGTTCGCATAATCTCTATTCAAACCGTTCATAACAAAAACGCTTTCTTATCTTTGTTCTTCTGTGTTCTTGTTGTTTCTAGAGTATATTCAAACTCTTGTTATTCGTAAACTCTAGGCTCAAACCCTTGAGAGCGCTCTTAACAAGTTTCTTGTTTTTGAATTACTAAATCGTTAGTACTTGTTATTATCCAGCGATTCAAAGAAACCTCATCCATGGAAGAAACAAAATCTACAACGAAAGCACCTCTTCATGTTACACTCAAAGGAGTTAACTATCTGCTGTGGGCAAGAACCACAAGAACTGCCTTGTGTAGCCGTCGTCTTTGGAATCATATCACAAATGAAGTTTCCAAAGAAGAGCTCACAAGAGATGGAACGATTGTTCCCTTTGAAGAGAGTGATTGGTTTCAGGAAGACCAAACGGTTTTATCCTTGCTCCAAGGCTCTCTCAATCCTGAAACTCTAGAGGCTTACTCATATTGTGAAACAGCCAAAGAGTTATGGAATACACTTGAGAAAGTGTATGGAAATACCTCCAATCTCAGCCGAGTCTTTGAAGTCAAGAAAGCTATCAACGACTTGCATCAAGAAGATTTGGAGTTCACTAAACATTTTGGGAAGTTCAGATCGCTATGGGCTGAGCTAGAAATGCTCAGGCCAAGCACTCTGGATCCAATGACCCTCAATGAGAGGAGAGAACAAGACAAAGTCTTCGCTTTGCTGTTTACCTTAAACCCGAATTACAATGACCTCATCAAGCACCTTCTCCGAGCTGATAAGCTTCCAAGTCTTGAAGAAGTCTGCTCCAAGATTCAAAAGGAGCAAGGCTCAGTAGGACTCTTTGGAGGAAAAGGTGAACTGGTCACGGCTAATCAAGGGGAGTTAGCCACAGCCAACAAAGGTACTTACAAAGGCAAAGATAGAAAAAATATTTATTGCGAACATTGCAAGAAAGAAGGGCATGTCAAGGATAAATGCTGGATCTTGCACCCTCATCTCAAGCCTAACAAATGGAAGGATGCAAAGGCAAACTTTGCAAGTGAAGAAGCTGAGGGAAAACCGGATAGCCGAGCAAAAGGAGGATCATCCACACGCCTAAACGAAGGAGAGGGAACAGCTTTAGCTGCCTCATCTCAGTTCGTGACCAAGGCTGATCTGAATGCTCTCATCAAAGCTATTAAGGAATCCGGTAACACTCTTGGTAGATCCTTTTATGCGTTTGAGAACATTGATAAAAAACACATGCTTACAAATGTTAGTCATGAAGGAAAATCTTTACATGCAAATGGTAACAAGCCCTTGATAGTAGATTCAGGCGCTTCACATCACATGATTAGTGATAGTAATTTGATTGACCATATACAACCTGCTGAAGGACATGTTGTGATTGCAAATGGAACAAAGGTTCCAGTTAAAGGAATAGGAGAATTGAACTTATTTGATCAAAAATCTAAAGCGTTCTATATGCCTAGCTTCACCTCCAACTTGCTATCTGTGAAAAGGGTGACAACAGACTTAAATTGTCTTGCTATATTCTCACCTACGGATGTGTGTTTTCAGGATATTGAGACAAGTAAGGTGTTGGGAAAAGGATTGACTAAAGATGATCTCTATTTACTTGAGGATATAAAACCTCATTCAAATCTATCTTCTATTTCTCATGTTGCTTATGCGAATAATGTCATTTGGCATGCTAGATTGGGACATCCTCATTCTCGTGCATTGACTTTGTTATTACCTTCAGTTTCTTTTCAAAATGATAAGTGTGAAGCTTGTATCCTAGGAAAACACAGCAGAAGTGTATTTCCAAAGTCTTCAACTATATATCAGAATTGCTTTGATTTAGTGCACTCTGATGTTTGGACTTCTCCATGTGAATCAAGAGATCAAAACAAATACTTTGTCACATTCATTGATGAAAAATCAAAGTATACATGGATAACTCTCCTGCCATCAAAAGATAGAGTCTTTGAAGCATTTAGAAATTTTCAAAGTTATGTTACTAATCATTTCAATGCCAAGATCAAAATCTTTAGGTCAGATAACGGGGGAGAGTACATGAGCAATCCTTTTAAGGAGCACCTTGCAAGACACGGCATAACACACCAAACGAGCTGTCCGTATACACCACAGCAAAATGGGGTGGCTGAAAGGAAGAACAGACACCTAATGGAAGTGGCTCGTGCCTTGCTATTTCATCACAATGTACCAAAAAGGTTTTGGGGAGATGCGGTTTTATCAGCATGCTACTTGATTAACCGACTCCCCACTCGAAACCTTAATGATTCCTCTCCATATGAAGTCCTTAATCTTGTTAAACCACCTATTGATCACTTGCGAGTCTTTGGATGTGTTTGTTTTGTCTTAATTCCAGGAGACAAAAGAAACAAGTTGGATGCTAAAAGCAACAAAGGAATGTTCATTGGATACTCCACAAGTCAGAAAGGCTACAAGTGCTATATTCCGGACACTAGAAGAGTGATTGTATCACGTGATGTGAAGTTCATAGAGACAGAAGGATTTTACAAGGAGAAGAACTGGGAGAATCTCCAAGACTTGTCTCACACATCTTCAGACCGGGCTACTAATCTGAGGACACTCTTGGATCGTCTTGGAGTAATTCTCCCTAGGCGTCCTCCAAAGTCCCAAGATACTCCACCTGACTCTATGGAAGCTACCCCGGTTGATCATGAAGGGGGCAGTGACAGTAACACGGCTAGGAATGAGCCAGAACAAGAAGGAACTCATGAACCAGCTTCGGTCCAGCAAGAGGACAATGGCCATGATCAAGAGGAAGCTCCCATTATTGACGAGGAACCTGAACCAGAGCCAACTTCTGAACCAGAGCCAGTTGTCTTGAGACGCAGCCAGCGTGTGCGGAAAGACCCATCCAACTGGATCAACACTAGAGTGTACTACAATAACAATGCTGTAGCTCATCCAACTCAAATCACCTGCTCGTTTGCACACTTTCCGAGAGAACATCAAGTCTTTATGGGAGCATTAATACAAGGAGAAGTTCCAAAGACATATGAAGAAGCCATAGAGCTTGATGTATGGCGGGATGCAGTAGGAGATGAAGTGGGAGCTATGAAGAGGAACCATACGTGGGATGAGGCAATCTTACCAAAAGGAAAGAAACCGGTGAGCTCACGATGGGTCTTTACTATCAAATACAAGAGCAATGGTGATATAGAAAGACACAAGGCTAGACTTGTAGCAAGAGGTTTTACTCAAACCTATGGAGAAGACTACGTGGATACTTTTGCACCAGTTGCCAAGTTGCACACGGTTAGAGTGGTTCTATCATTGGCCGTGAATCTTGATTGGGAGCTTTGGCAAATGGACGTTAAGAATGCTTTCTTACAAGGAGAACTTGAGGAAGAAGTCTACATGACACCACCACCAGGCCTTGAAGAAAGTATCAGTCCCGGAAAAGTCTTAAGACTAAGAAAAGCCATCTACGGCTTGAAACAATCTCCAAGGGCTTGGTATCAAAAGCTGAGCAGAGTCTTGCTAGATCGCGGCTTCACAAGATCAGAAGCAGACAACACTTTGTTCACGCAAACCAGCCAAAGAGGTAGAGTGGTCATCCTCGTGTATGTAGATGACATAATCATCTCAGGGGATGACAAGGAAGGCATCAGTGAAACTAAGGTCTATTTAAAATCAAAGTTTGATATTAAAGACTTAGGAAAACTGAAATATTTTCTGGGCATTGAAGTGTGTAGGTCAGAAGAAGGCTTATTTCTATCCCAAAGAAAATATGCACTTGACCTTTTAAATGAAGCAGGAGACTTAGGTACAAGGCCAGCTAAAACACCCTTAGAGGATGACTACAAAGTAGACCGTAAAGGGGAGCCTGAAGATGAGCTATATGAAGATGACACACAATATAGAAGGATGGTTGGAAAGTTAATATATCTAACTATAACCAGGCCGGATCTATGTTTCTCTGTGAATCAGGTGAGCCAACACATGAAGGCACCAAAGATTCATCACTGGAACATGGTGAATCGTATTCTGAGATACTTGAGAAACACCAGCGGTCAAGGAATCTGGATGGGAGGCAATCAAAGCACAGAAATTGTTGGCTATTGTGATGCAGATTGGGCTGGTGACCGAGAAGACAGGAGATCAACCACAGGCTATTGCACTTTCATTGGAGGAAATCTGGTGACTTGGAAGAGCAAGAAACAAAAGGTGGTTGCATGTTCAAGTGCTGAAGCTGAGTATAGAGCCATGAGAAGATTGACTACTGAGCTAATGTGGTTGAAGAATCTACTTAAAGACTTTGGCATTGATCAACAAACGCCAATCACCATGCATTGTGATAATCAAGCCGCAATACACATAGCCTCCAATTCAGTCTTTCATGAGAGGACTAAACACATTGAAGCCGATTGCCACAAAGTAAGAGAACAAGTCCAGCTGGGAGTTATCTTACCTTGCTACACAAGGAGTTCGGATCAGTTAGCAGATATCTTCACCAAGGCAGCCTCTCAGAAGATCAGTGAGTTCATTCATTCAAAGCTTGGACTCACAGATATAATCTTGGCTTAAACTTCCCTAACCGTGAAAGGTCATACTCTTTTCCTTGGTATGGTTTTATCCCATGTGGTTTTACACACTGAGGTTTTTAATGAGGTGATCTCTCACGGTTCCAAGCTTTACCATTATCATTGGCTAAAGCTTGAGGGGGAGTGTTGAACCAAAGGCGTGAATACATCAAGATCACATGAGCCTGTCTACCTTAACCAATAAAGAGAGAGCTAAACGCAAGGTGAAAATAAGTTCAGTAAATGTAAGAAGTAAAAAGTAAGAAGTAAGAAGTAAAAGAGGTGAAAGTAAGAAGGGAGTTACCTTGATGGATGAAGAAACTTACCTTGATCGGTTGAAGACCATGTGAACAACCGATCACACAAAGACCACCATGATGCTGTCTCACTTCATGTGCTCGATCTACTTTACATTGGCACATGCTGTACCTTTTATTTGTTTATTCAGCAATGTACTCATTACAAATCTGGATCTAGATCACTCTCCTCTTCTTCTATATTAAGAGAGTGATCGTCCATGTATTTTGCAACACTTATGAAAACCATTCAACACTTCACTTCTCCTCTCTCGTTTTAAACGATCCCTCTCATATTCCTCATCATGATTCTTCACTAAACTCATTTTCCTCACTTAAATTCTTCAAACTTATACTCTATTAATTCCGCAATATTCCCTTAGAAGAGACCTTCCTTTGATCTACATACTTCTATCCCAAGAAAGTACTTTAGCTCTCCAAGATCTTTAATATCAAAAACAGAATTTAAATAAGCCTTGGTGCTTTGAATACCAACCTTGTCATTCCCAGATATGATGATATCATCAACATATATAAGAATGACTACAATACCTTCTTGGCTTTGCATGGTGAATAGAGTATGATCAGCTTCAGACCTCTTGAATCCGCGATCAAGTAAGGTGAAGCTCAGCTTTCTATACCATGCTCTTGGAGATTGTTTCAAACCGTAAATGGCTTTCCTTAGCCTAAGTACTTTTCCTGGTTGAATGCTGTCTTCAAGGCCTGGTGGTGGTGTCATATAAACCTCCTCTTCCAGCTCCCCCTGAAGAAAAGCATTCTTCACATCCATTTGCCACAATTCCCATTCCAAGTTTGTTGCAAGCGAGAGTACAACTCTAACTGTGTGTAATTTGGCTACTGGAGCAAAGGTATCACGATAATCCTCTCCATAGGTCTGTGTGAATCCTCTTGCAACTAGTCTTGCCTTGTATCTCTCGATTGCTCCATCACTCTTATACTTGATTGTAAAGACCCATCTTGAACTGACTGTCTTCTTTCCCTTAGGTAGATCAGCTTCATCCCAAGTATGATTCTTAATCATAGCACCTGTTTCTTCTCCACACGCATCTCTCCACACCTTGTGTTCCTTAGCTTCTTCATAGGTCTTTGGTACTTCTTCTTGATCGAGGATACTCATGAACACTTGATGTTCTTCAGGGAAATATGCGAAAGAGCACACGGCTTGTGTTGGATGAGCTTCTGCTTGACAATTGTAGTATACTCTTGTGTTCACCCAATTAGATGGATCCTTTCTAATCCTCTGACTTCTCCTTAATGCAACAGGTTGATCAGCCACCACCTGCTCTTCCACTTGTTCACCTTCTTGAACCGGTTCCTCATCTATAGGAGTCTCCTCATTACTTGCGCTTTCACTAGCTTGATCATGACCAGAACTCTCATTCTCCCCTTCAGGATCAAGCGGGACTGAGGTTGGCGGAGGAGGCGTGGATGGAGGAGATGTAGAGATACCCAAGTTCTCAAAGAGCATGCGTAAGTTGGTAGCTCGGTCAGACTGAGATTGAGCAAGATTTTCCAAGCTTGACCAATCCTTTTCAGTGAAGTATCCTTTTTCTTCAAAGAACTTCACATCACGAGAGACCACGACCTTGCCAGTTTCAGGCACCACACACTTATACCCCTTTTGAGTAGTAGAGTAGCCGATGAACATGCTCTTCATGCTCTTAGCATCGAGCTTAGTGCGGTTCTCCCCTGGAACCAAAACAAAAGCCACACAACCAAACACACGTAAGTGATCAAGTACTGGTTTGGTTTTAGTAAGTACCTCAAAAGGTGAGATGTCATGGAGGACTTTGGTTGGTGTCCTGTTGATTAGATAGCAAGCCGCAACTACTGCATCTCCCCAATATTTCTTTGGAACGCTTGTATGAAACATCATAGAGCGAGCCACTTCCATGAGATGCCTATTCTTCCTCTCAGCTACTCCATTTTGTTGTGGAGTATAAGGGCAACTAGTTTGATGAATGATCCCATTTTTGGATATGAATTGCTTGAAGGCATGACTTGTATATTCACCACCATTATCTGAACGAAAAATTTTAATTTTAGCATTATAATGATTGGTGATATAAGCATGAAAACTCACAAATGCTTCAAGCACACGATCCTTGGATGGGAGCAAAGTTAACCATGTATATTTCGATTTCTCATCAATAAAAGTAACAAAGTACTTATGATTATCTCTAGATATGCATGGTGAAGTCCAAACATCTGAATGGATTAAATCAAAACAGTTTTCATATAAAGTAGATGATTTCGGGAAAACAGTCTTGCAATGTTTGCCAAGAATACAAGCTTCACAATCCTCATTTTTAAACTGAATGCTAGGCAACAACAAGTTAAGAGCCCTATGATGAGGGTGTCCTAGTCTAGCATGCCAAATCGCATTATTTGGAACAGAAACATTAAAGCTAAAATCGCAAGATAAAGAAGAAGGCTGAGTCTTAGTGTCTTCAAGAACATAGAGGTTCCCTTTGGTGGTTCCTTGTCCAAGACACCTGCTAGTCTCAATATCCTGAAACCAAAAATCATTAGCCCCAAATATAGCATAACAATTCAAATCAGTAGTGGCCTTTTTAACTGATAGCAAATTCGATTTAAAAGTTGGCATATAGAAGGCTGAGGTTTCTTTATCAAACAGTTTTAAATCCCCAATCCCTTCTATCTTAACATTATCTCCATTTGCAATACTAACATGCCCCAAAGCTGGTTTAATATTGCTTATAAGCTTAGCATCACTAATCATATGGTGACTTGCCCCAGAATCAACTATCAGCGGTTTAACACCATCCATACTATCCAGCACCTTAGCATTGCTACAAGACATTCCAGACTTAACTATCAAGGGTTTAGAGATATCTATCCAGTTCGCATTGCTACAAGAGGCATGAAAACTCATGGGTTTAGCAATGTTACCAGACTCCTTAAGCGCTTTGATAAGTGCATCAAGGTCTGATTTCTTCACAAATTCCGAGGACGCAACCATTGCTGTTCCTCCAGAATGGGAAGAGCCGCCTTGTTCTTGAGTTCCGGATGGTCCAGCTGCTGCGTGAGCCTTGTGGTTGTCTTTCCACTTGCCCTGACCAGAGTTGGTATCCCACCGGTTTCCAGCTTGCCTTAGATGAGGATACAGTATAAAACACTTCTCCTTAACATGGCCAGCCTTCTTGCAATGCTCGCAAAAGAGAAGTGGATTCTTGAGGTATGACTTGTTGGCGTTTGTTTGTGAGACATTCACTTGTTCTGCTTTGTTGGCCAGAACAAGCTCTCCACCTTTTCCTCCAATAAGACCGATTGAACCTTGTTCCTTCTGGATCTGAGCACACACCTCATCCAAGCTAGGAATTTTTACACCTCTCAAGATGTGCTTAATCAAATCGTTGTAAGATGGATTCAGCACCATGAGAGGGGCAAACACCCTATCTTGCTCTCGCCTTTCATTGAGAACACTTGCTTCAAGCGTGGGTGGTCTCAGCATTTCAAGTTCAGCCCAAAGAGATCTGAACTTGCCAAAGAACTTGTTGAACTCCATGTCTTCTTGGCTCAGATTGTTGATGGCTCTCTTAACCTCAAAGACTCTTGTAAGGTTAGAGACATTTCCAAACACATTCTTCAAAGTGTTCCATAGCTCCTTTGCTCCTTCACAATAGGAGTAAGCTTCAAGAACCGGCGCATCCAAAGAGGCTTGAAGAATAGCTAAGACAGCTTGGTCTTCTTGAAACCACTTGTTGGTACCAACCACAGCTGCTTCATCTTCTTCATCTTGGTCGCCGGTTAACTCTTCAACATGGCTCCAAACGCCACGACCACACAAGACAGCTTTCGCGGTTCTAGCCCAAAGGAGATAGTTTTCTCCTCCCTTGAGAGTCACCGGAAGCACAACATTCTTTCCCTCTTCCAAACCCATTGTTTCAAGCAAGAACAGAACTTTTACACAAGGACAAAGCTATGGACCGTTGGGTAAAAGAAACTGAACGAGAAAGAAGTGAAACAAGAAAGGAGTTTGAAGAAGAGAAAGATAAACCAAGGTTGAGCTGAACAACGATTCAAGAACAACTTTCAAGAATCGTTTTCAAGAACAAGATCCTGGGACAACAAAGCGTGTTTCAAACACAAGAAAAGAGAGACCAAGATTCGCAACCTGGCTCTGATACCATAAAGTAAATAAGAAAGCGGAAGTGATTAAGTGTTTGAGTGTTTGAGTATTGAAGAACAAGTGAAGAACTGAGTGTGAAAGAGTAAAGAAGGAGAGTGTAGATCGAAAGTGAGAGAGTTTATGAAATAAGGAGGAGTTTATTTCCTTAAGTGCTTTACAACAATGAAAGACAATGTACATAAATAGGCAAAGCCTAGAGAGATCAAATTCAAAATAGAAAGTGACATAAAGAATAAACAAATAAAGATCTGATCGGTTCTGAGGAGAGAAAGGGACAGCTCCAAACGGCTAGGAGCTTAAGCAAACCCGTGACCCTTGCTTCCTTTGGAGTCAAAGAGCTTAACTCCACACGTGACTCGCCCTTCCTCTTCACTTAAATACTCTTCTTTATTCACAAAGGATGTGAAGACCTTCTAGAAGACATCTGTGATGTTTGGACACACAAACTACTTCACCAAGAAGAGGAATGGCTCGTTCTTCATACAGCATGTACGGACATGTACGGTCATTGACTTGTACGGACATGCTTCATTTCTTCTTCTCTTCAATACTCCCCCTCAAGCTTAAACCGAGATGAGGTTTGAGCTTGGGACTATGTAGATTCACCTCGTTAAAAACCTCCATGTAGCAAAACCTCGTGGGACAAAAACTTCATGTAGGAAAAGAGTGTGAACCTCATTGTCTAGGGTTATCAATGCGTGCTTGAGAAAGGTCCATGAGTCCAAGCTTCTCATGGATGAATTCGCAAGTCTTTAATGTAGCTGCCTTAGTGAAGATATCTGCCAACTCATCTGAACTTCTAGTGTAGCATGGCAAGATAACTCCCAATTGCATCTGCTCTCTCACCTTGTGACAATCCACTTCAATATGCTTGGTCCTTTCATGGAAAACTGAAAGACCCAATAATAATCCCCAGGTGGTCTGAGGTCGAGATATTGAGTCCGTTGGGCTGTGCATCTCAATCTTTGGCCTAGTCGCGAATGAGGGAAGGAAACCGGTTTGCCATCCTGTAAAATCCGTAACTTCCATGTCTGAATTCGGTTTGATGTAAACCCAATTTTCCTGGCTTTCCCTTTGAGTTGAGAATCCAAAACATTTGGATTTATTTCTTGATTCGTCGTCGTTTGACCGGAATGATTTTATGAGTGGGCGCATGTCTCCAGCGGGTTCATTGAAGATCTTCCAAGTTGTATCTTCAATATCTTCTTCATATAAACTCCTTTTTAACTGATTCTTCTTCGAGGTGAACTCTAGGTGAGTTGACCGTGTTCTCCAAGTGATTATTGCATCATTCTCTCCCTCTTGAAAAGGTTTTGTCCTCAAAGCCAAAGAATCAGTCATGTGATCGAGGTGTGCCATCGATGGATCCAAAATCTCAGCACACATTGCTTTTGCCTCATCAAAATTTATCAACTTAATCATTTGAAAAAGAGAATTTTGAATGGCCATTTGAAAATCTTTTTTTTTTTGAAATTGTTTTTTTTTTTGAATAAAACCAAACAAATGCAAGAATACTTTTTTTTATAAATAAAACAAAATACGAATTAACAAAAATGCAGGAAAATATATATATAATATATATATATATAATTCTTTTGTTTTTTTTTTTGTAAGAGAAAAATGAAAAAAAAAATAATGGATAGGAGCTTTTAGCTCTGATACCAAAACTGATACAAGCACGATGCTGTCTTCACGGCTTGTACACTCGGATGTCTCGAACCAAAAGACTAGATAGGGGTTTGTGGAGGATCGGTTCGAATGAGCTACTCGTTCGAAAGAGATCCGGTTGAATGATGTGAAGATGGGTCGAAGTTCGCCACTCAAAGGTGTGAAAGCCTTTGTGATAAGAACACAAATTTAGTCTCAAGGAATCACACACAAGAGACCTAAATTCAGAAAATAAGCACAAAGCTTAAAAGAGATAATTCTCTGATGAGGTCATCGAAGCTCAAGTACCCATAGTGAGACAAGGACCACGGACCAGGTCAGGAACTAGAGTACTAAGAGAAGAATTCAACCAAGCTATTGAAGCTCTACTAAGCATTCAAGACAAGGAGGACAACAACTTCAAGACTACGGTCCAAGACCATGAAGAGGAAGCTTATACAATTCAAGTCGGACCAACTAATGGAATAGCTCTTCTCCAAACCAACAAGGAACTTTCCTTATTCACCATCACGCCAACTTAAGGGCCAAACCAAGGTGAGCGGTTCAATTCGATTATTTGTCTAACTAGTTTCTTGTCTTTGGTTTATTTCAGGTTCGGTTATTAGCATAGGTTTATTTTAATTTCTTAGTCTTTGTTTTGGTCATGGCCGAGTCTGTTGTTGCCATTTATAGAAAGTCCTAGTAGAGTCAATGTATTGTCGTTTTGCTTCAAGACCCCTAGAAGGGCAAAGCTGCATTGGACTCTTATAAAGTCCCCTCTAAGCAGCCGTGTATCTTTTAACGTAGATCAATAAACAACCGAACTTTCTTCTTCATTGAAGCAGCCGCAAGCTCTTGTTCTTGCAAAGAGAGATCGTGTGAAGCCATCTCTTGTTCTGTCTTATCAAAGCTTAGTCCATAAAGCTTTGTGGTGACATCGATTCCACCTTGTTCTCTTGTCCTTTCCATCCAACGACTTAACCAGAGAGAGTTACACAACCAACTGGTCAAGTTCCATCATCAATCCACTTCGTATCCATTCCTTGTTCGAGTTGGGAGAGTTACACAACCAACAGCTCGGATCCATCAACCTATCCTAGCCCTTGTGCCCGTATCATCTGGTATCAGAGCCAAAGGTTCCTGCCTTTGGATTCACATCAGGTTGATCGGATCTCTTGTTTCTTTTTCGTTTTGTCTTGTTCGTTTGCTTGCATCTTAAATCAAAAAAAAAAAAAAATCATTCTTAGTTCTTGTTTCTATCATTTGCATCACCAAAGAAAAAAAACCATAAAAAGGATTCGTGTATTGTTAGTTCTTGTCAGAGTGTTCATCCATAGTCGCCTACTCTTTGCTTGTATTCGACTAGGTCTAGGGTGTACCATCTATTTTTCCTTAGTTGCATTCAGTTAAAAAAAAAAAAAGTAAACCAAAACCATATTTCCTTTTTTTCAAATTGTTCCATTCCGTGTTGCACAAGATATTCATTCATTGTTTGCATATTTCCATTTAGCGTTTGAGTAATTTTCCTTTTTCGTTTTTCTTGTTTGATATTTTTGTGAGAACCCGTTTGCACTTGATCCTTTAGTGTTCGTGTGTGCAGGAGACATGGGAGAGGAAGCCAACAACACGCAGCTGCAGATGAACCAGCTCCTTGATGCCATGAGAGGCATAACCGAGCGATTAACTCAAATAGAGCAAAGGCAACAACAAGTGCCTTTCCACCGACGAGTTGTTCAAAACCCTAGGCGCAACTTGAGACAAGAGAGGGAAGACTCAACTGATGAGGACATGCCACACCTTGAGGATGATCCACCTAATGGGAACGATCGGAGACAAGACCCACGCGGGCAAGGAGGAAACCGAGGAAGAGATAGGAGCCGAGATCGAGACAGAGACCGAGGCAGAGATGAGGATAGACGTGGAGGTAGAGACATCAAGCTTACTCCACCTACCTTTGCTGGAAAGGTTAACCCCGAGGCATACATGGATTGGGAAAGAAGGATGGAGCATATATTTGACTACTACCAATACTCGGAGACCAAGAAGGTTACCCTAGCTGCAGCTCAATTCACGGACAATGCTCTCACTTGGTGGGATAGAGAAGTCTCTGAACGTAGGAGACAGAGAAGAGGAGCAATCACGACTTGGGAAGACATGACATATCACCTACGCAAGAGGTACATTCCCACTTATTATTTGAGAGACTTACAAAAACGTTTTAGAAAACTTTCGCAGGGATCTAAGACTGTTGAAGAGTACTATGAGGAGTTTGAAACCATCAAGAACCGATTGGAGCTTCAAGATTCGGAGGAGACTTTGATGGCACAATTCGTAGATGGTCTCAATGACAAGATAGCTAGGAAAGTGGAGTGGCAAAACTATGAGCACATGGAAGACTTGTTACACTTTGCCATACAGGCCGAGCAACAAGCTAAGAAGAAGGCCAACTCTTCACGAAACAAATCCACATGGAACCAATCATACACCAAACCGCAAGACAAAGGAAAGACTCCTGAAGTGGATAACCGTTTCAAGAAATCAACTGCTGGACCATCTAAACCGGCTCCACCTGAGCAAGGTAAGACTCCTAACCCACGATCTAGAGACATTACTTGTTTCAAATGTCAGGGAAAGGGGCATTACGCCAGAGAGTGTCCAAATCAAAGGGTGATGTTCTTGAGAGACAATGGAGAGTACGAATCCGCGGATGAAGCTGATGTAGAGTCAGCCGGTTCTGAAGAAGAGATAACCGACTACCCTGAAGTTGGTGAGGTCTTGGTAATCCGGAGAGCTCTCAGTGCCTTGTATGATCCTGAAACCATTCAGAGGGAAAACATCTTTCATACAAGATGTAGCGTAAGTAACAAGGTATGTAGTCTCATTATTGATGGAGGCTCTTGCACTAACGTAGCTAGCAAGTACCTTGTGGATAAGTTAGGTCTTGAGAAGACAAAGCATCCAAGGCCGTATCGTTTAAGATGGCTCAATGACTCCACGGAGGTGAGGATTGCGGAACAAGTAGTTGTATCATTCAGCATTGGGAAGTATAGTGATCAAGTCAAGTGTGATGTGGTACCAATGCAAGCTGGGCATCTTCTACTTGGGAGGCCTTGGCAATTCGACAAAGAGACCTTACACAATGGTCGCACCAACTATTACTCTTTCACACACAATGGGAAGAAGCATAATCTGGCGCCTCTTACACCAGCTGAAATACACGAGATGCAACAAGCCATGGACCAGGGATTTAAGCTAAGTAAAACTAGTTTGTTGTTTCTCCTAGTAGTGTTCTTAAATCTATTGAACACAAACAACAGGTATTACTCATGATCTTTAGAGAAAGCTATTTTTCAGGTGAAGACACGAATTCGGAGCTGCCAAACGAGATGAACCAGCTATTGGAGAAGTATAAAGACGTCTTTCCTGAGGAGATGCCACCAGGACTTCCACCTATTAGAGGGATTGAGCATCAGATTGATTTTGTACCTGGAGCACCCATACCTAACCGACCGGCTTATAGAGTAAACCGGAGGAGGCTAAAGAGTTGGAAGCTCAGGTTCAGGAGCTCATGACCAAAGGTTACATCAGGGAGAGTCTCAGCCCTTGTGCCGTGCCTGTTTTATTAGTACCCAAGAAGGATGGCACTTGGCGAATGTGTGTGGACTGCCGAGCCATCAACAACATCACCATCAAGTATAGACATCCGATTCCAGGCTAGATGACATGCTAGATGAACTGAGTGGAGCTACAATCTTCTCTAAAATAGACTTGAAAAGCGGATACCACCAAGTCAGAATGAAGGAGGGGATGAGTGGAAGACTGCCTTCAAGACCAAACAAGGTCTATACGAATGGCTTGTAATGCCATTTGGTCTTACCAACGCACCAAGCACCTTCATGCGACTCATGAACCAGGTTCTAAGGGCTTACATTTGTAAATTTGTAGTGGTTTATTTTGATGATATCCTTATCTATAGCCATTGCTTAACTGACCATGTTAGCCATCTGGAACAAGTATTGGAAACACTTAGGCGAGAAGGTGATGAGGACATCTTAAGCAACCAAACCAAAGTTGATCCAAACCAATTGATTCCGGTTATGAGACATGGACCTACAACTCGTTCAGGCATTATCAACATGAGGGAGAAGTTCAACGAATCCTTAGAAGCTCTAACTTGTCAGCTGGAACTAGATCATATCACTGAGCAACTCAACCAACTAGCCATCACTACCATTCAAGCTGAAGGAGAGAAAGCTAAGGAACAAGGCATGCGTAAAGAGCAAGAACCGATGCAAGGGGAACCATATGATATACAAGTCGGTCCAAGAAGCAATTAGGAGAATGGCCAATATTATTTCAACGTGATCAAGAGCTTTCCATATTGATCATCTCGCCTAAATGAAACGCAGCACTTCAAGACACTTCGAATTCAAACCAAAGCGTGTCTACATTCACTCCCAACCAATCACGGAACCAACTAAGGTAAGCTCCATTCCATTGATGATAATCGATTCTAATAACTGTTTGTTTCGTGTGCAGATCAAGTTCTTTCTTTATTTTCTTTGTTTTAGTTAATGGCAATTGTTTAGCCGAGTTATTTTCTCCTTAAGTTTAGCTTAGCTGATTTCATGTAATCTGTTTCAAGTCCCCTTGAAGGGCATAGCTGCATCGGCTCTGTTTATGATATGATCATGGACAAGGATGATCAGCTAGTACCTGAGGATGGGAAAGACGAGCTTGTAGCTGAGGAAGCAGCTTACCTTGGAGTTACAATGGAGCTTAAAGGAAGGAAACAAGAACCTAAACCTCCCTGGTTTATTATCAAGATTCAAGACCAAGTTATTTGTACCACATTGGTTTGTGTCCAATCCGTTAGTACATGAGTGGTATGGTTTAGTGTGCTCTTTTCCTTGTCAAGATCTTTTTCTCCTACCCTGGGTTTTGGGTCTTGGCAAGGTTTTTAACGAGGCCTAAATCATACCTTGCCATTGCTCATCTTACTAACAATTGGACCGACCAGCTTTCTTTCTTATCTTATGTCTTTATCTCGTTTTTAGTCTAAGTCCTTTTTATTTCTGAACTCTGCGTTTTGGGACTTAGCTAGTGATATGATCCTGAGCAGCTATCTTGAGCTTGTACCTGAGGATGGGAAAGACGAGCTTGTAGCTGAGGAAGCAGCTTACCTTGGAGTTACAATGGAGCTTAAAGGAAGGAAACAAGAACCTAAACCTCCCTGGTTTATTATCAAGATTCAAGCCAAGTTATTTGTACCACATTGGTTTGTGTCCAATCCGTTAGTACATGAGTGGTATGGTTTAGTGTGCTCTTTTCCTTGTCAAGATCTTTTTCTCCTACCCTGGGTTTTGGGTCTTGGCAAGGTTTTTAACGAGGCCTAAATCATACCTTGTCATTGCTCATGTTATTAACAATTGGACCGACCAGCTTTCTTTCTTATCTTATGTCTTTATCTCGTTTTTAGTCTAAGTCCTTTTTATTTCTGAACTCTGCGTTTTGGGACTTAGCTAGGCTTGGGAGCGTGTTCCCTTGTCCTATAAATACTCTCTCTTGTACTCTGGCCGTTTTTCATCTTTCTTTTATCAAAAACCTTTCTAAAGAAGATCATCTCTCTTTGTGTGTAATATCAAAGAGAAACCCTTGTCGAGATTGTAGTGTGTCATATCTGCTTTCTCTTCAAGTTTGCTTGTTCAGATTCTTTGTGAGTCATATCAACGAGTTTGAACAAGTTTGTTGGCTTGAGACTTCCGCATCTCTTGTTAGCATCCATCTCTATCTTCCTCCATCAATCTCCACTTCTATCCCATCACAAATCATTCCAACCGTTCATCTCCCATCTCACTTGTCATCCATCCGATTTTCACTACATCTCAACCATTACCAAGTCTCCATCGTTGGCTTAGCATATCAAGGCTCTAAGATCCGGCTGGGGTCGTGTTAGGTGGTATCAGAGCAAAGCCTTGACCCAAAGCTAAGTGTTTTCGTTCGATTTTCGTTTATGACCTTTCATATTCTGAACTGGATCCGTTCGTCTGATTGTGCGAATTGTTTTAAATTATTGGCTTTTGTTTGTTTTTCGCGATTCTAAGTGTTCCTGAAAGTAGATCGAGTCTAGTTTTTAGAAAAATTAGTTTCGTGGTTTTTGGAATCGATTTGATATTTCTTTCGGAATTTCTGTTTCGATCGGTCAAAACTGTTCTTAAGCGAATTGAATCTGTTTGATTTGTGTTTTGTTGTTGTCTCTTTGTTTCTTATGAACCACGACTTGATCTGTTCTGTTTCTGTGTTGAATCAGTGTGTTTTGTCGGTCTGTTGTGTTGTTCAAGTCTTCTGGAATTGTTTGCGGAAGTGTGTTTAAGTATTTGAGAGAAGTATTCGAAGGAAAGAATAGAAGAAAGAGAGTTAAGTAATGAACATTGTAAAATCGGATAAGAGAGAAATGGGATTGATGTTTTCCTTAATGTGTTTATGATACATTCAATCACGATATAAATAGATGAACAAGTAAGGGTTTCAAATTTGAAATCAGCTAAATAAACTAATGGGAACCGCCGCCCAGGAAATGAGGATGGGGAACCGCCGCCCAGGAAATGAGGGAAGCGACCAAGAGTGGGAGACAGCCGATTCTTTGTTTCTTCACTTTGTTCTTGGACCTGAAGACCTTCTAGAAGATATCATAGGCGTTTGAATACACCTATTGATCTGATCATTCACGGAATACTGTCTGATCATTGTTAATAGGTTTAACACTCCCCCTCAAGCTTTAATCTTGGTGAATGATTAAAGCTTGGAACCGCAAGAGACCACCTCATTAAAAAAACCTCAATAAAGAAAACCACATGGGATAAAACTTCACCAAGGGAAAAAGAGTATGATCTTTACGGTTTAGGGAAGATCAAGTCAATGTAATGTCAGTGAGTCCAAGTTTTGAATGGATGAACTCACTGACCTTCTGTGTCGCCGATTTGGTGAATATATCAGCTAGCTGTCAGAACTCCTTGTGTAACATGGAAGAATAACTCCTAGCTGGACTTGCTCTCTCACTTTGTGGCAATCAACTTCAATATGCTTAGTTCTCTCATGAAATACTGAGTTGGAGGCGATGTGCATTGCTGCTTGATTATCACAATGCATTGTGATTGGTGTGCGCTGATCAATTCCAAAGTCTTTGAGCAGATTCTTCAACCACATGAGCTCAGTCGTCAGCCTCCTCATTGCTCTGTATTCAGCTTCAGCACTTGAACATGATACCACCCTTTGCTTCTTGCTTTTCCAGGTAACTAAATTGCCGCCTATGAATGTGCAGTACCCAGTGGTTGATCTTCTATCATCGCGGTCACCAGCCCAATCAGCATCACAGTAGCCTACTATCTCAGAGCTTCCATTGCATCCCATCCAGATTCCATGGTCCATTGTTCCTCTTAGGTATCTTAGAATGCGGTTCACCATGTTCCAATGATGGATCTTGGGTTTTTGCATATGTTGGCTCACCTGATTCACAGAGAAACACAAATCAGGTCTAGTTATAGTGAGATATATAAGCTTACCAACATCCTTCTGTATTGGACTGCATCGCTGTATAGCTCATCTTCAGGCTCCCCTTACGATCTGCCTTGTAGTCGTCTTCTAATGGGGTCTTTGCCGGTCTTGTACCTAAATCACCTGCTTCATTCAAAAGATCAAGTGCATACTTTCGTTGTGATAGAACAGACCCTCCTTAGATCTACAAACTTCAATACCTAGAAAGTACTTCAGTTCACCTAAGTCCTTTATATCAAACACAGACTTTAAATAGGCTTTGGTGTTAGAAATGCTTACCTTGTCATTCCCAGAGATGATTATATCATCTACATAAATGAGAATGACAACTATACCTTCTTGGCTGGTCATAGTGAATAACGTGTGATCCGCTTCTGATCTTGAGAAGCCTCTATCTAGTAGCACTCTACTCAGCTTTTGGTACCAAGCTCTAGGTGATTGTTTCAGACCGTAGATTGCCTTCCTCAACCTCAAGACTTTGCCTGGGCTAACACTTCTTTCAAGGCCTGGTGGAGGTGTCATGTAGATTTCTTCCTCCAACTCTCCTTGTAGAAATGCATTCTTGACATCCATCTGCCATAAATCCCATTCCAAGTTTGTTGCCAATGAGAGAACCACCCTTACTGTGTGCAGCTTAGCAACCGGGGCAAACGTGTCTCTATAATCTTCACCAAATGTCTGAGTGAATCCTCTAGCCACCAATCTCGCCTTGTGCCTTTCTATTTCACCATCGCTTTTGTATTTGATGGTAAATACCCATCTTGAGCTGACTGGTTTCTTTCCTTTTGGAAGCGTTGCTTCATCCCAAGTGTGATTGCGTTCCATGGCTCCCACTTCATCTCCAACCGCATCACGCCAAACCTTGAGTTCTATTGCTTCCTCATAGGTCGTTGGCACTTCTCCTTGTATCAGGGCACCCATAAAGGCCTGATGTTCCCTTGAAAGTAAGCAAACGAGCATGTGATTTGATTTGGATGAGCAACCGCATTGTGTTGTAGTATACCCTTGTATTAATCCAGTTAGATGATCTTTCCTCACACGTGTGCTCCTCCTTAAACAACTGGCTGATCAGGTCCTCTTCAGTTGGGACGTTCGCCTTGATCATGAACCTTATTGGAGTTTGAACCAAACTGATTCTTCTTGACTGATTCTCTAACTGGTTCTTCTTGAACTGATTCTCTAACCGGTTCCTCACTACTTTCACCATTCCCCCCTTCAGGATCAACCGGGGAAGCTTCTCTAGAGCCTGGTGGAGTATTGATGTGGACATGGAACCGGACCAGCTAGAACCGATCATTCCTATTGTCAAAGATTCACCCATGACTCGATCCAAGACTAGACGACTCAGAGAAGGGTTCAATAGAGCTGTAGCTGCACTCATCAACACCCACGAGTTCCAATGTTTGAGGCCAGAACCACAAGAAGAGAACTCAACTAAGGAACCTGACCTCATCAAAGACTTTGCGCGACTAAACGTACAAGATGAGCAATGCCAAGTCAAGCAATGTGAGTCTATTCCTTTGGCAGGTACTAGAGTCATTAAGCAGCTAATATTCGAGTTGGAAGCTCAAGGAGAAGACAAGGAACGAGGTCCAAAGATTGGACAAGAAGACTTCAAGGAAGAGCCAATCAAGACCGAACCACAAGACAACCGAACTAAGCTAACCCAAGGTAAAGTATTCTCAATATAACGATTTGTGCAGGTAAAGGAGAGTCTCCCAGTGGCTAAGAGCTCGCCAACAACCTTAGTTCGAGTCCTAGTAGAGTCTTTTTATTTGTTTAAGTTCGGACAATGTTTCCTTTTGTTTTGTTTTTGCATTTTCGAATTGTATCATTTCCTTTTCTGTTGAGTCGGCCTTAGGGCTAGCTGATAGAGCTATTATAAAGCTCCCTTGCAGCCGTGTATTCTTTTTTTAACCTACTATCAATAAAATAACGCAGTTCAACCTAGTTCTTAGCCGCCGCCTAAGAAAGTGTTCTTGCTTGTTCTTGTGTGAAGGAGAGTAGCCAAGAGAAGCGTTGCTGTATCAAGGAGTCTTTCATCCTCCTTGTGGTGCCATCGATCCATCATCAACCTCCATCAACCGTTCCTTCAAGAGAGAGCCTTCGTGCCAGCTTGAGGAATCCATATCAACTTCAAGCCTTGCGTCCCAAGTCTTGTCGAACCATCATCCATCCAACAACCATCACGAGAGAGCGTCAAAGCCAGCGTGTGGTTCCATCCTCCCCCTTGATCCAGACCGCATATAAGTCTCACCACCGAGTCTTATATCATTTTGGTATCAGAGCCAAAGGTTCCACCTTTGGTTTTCTATCCTTTACGATCTCCTGTTCTTCTTTGTGTTTTTGTTTAGATCAGTTGATTTAGTTTCTGTCTTTTGCTTTTCGTTCTTGTTTAGATCTTATTCAAAAAAAAAAAAAAAAAAAAAAAATATAACCATAGTTTGAGTTTTTGTTGCGGTTTGTCTAAGAGTAGATTTCGGGTTGTTCTTTGTTCTTGGAGTGTTATCGCTTGTGGTTTAGGTTGCTAGATCTTTGTAGCCTCCTTAGCCGCCGAGTTTGTCACCCTAGGATTGATAGATCAAGTCGAGTCGAGTTCTAGGTTTGCCTTTTTCGATTTAAGTTCTTTCCTTTTTGGTTTTGTCTAGTTTCCCTTTTCCTTCTTTCCGAGTTCTTTGTTTTCTTTTGCTGTCTTTATTTTTCTGTGGTATTTTTAATCGTTTGTTGAAGTGTTGCAAGGACATATGGGAGACGGAGCACCACCAGATGCCATGATGCAAATGCTAGCTGCTTTGCGTGAGGAGATGAGGCACGTTGGACAACAAGTTGGCACATTGCGAACTGAGTTTGGTGAACGCATTGGACGCTTGGAACAACCTAGGCGAGGACCCATACGAGGCAATCCCATTGTACAACCACGCCAAGAACATGAAGAAGATGATCAAACTGATCAAGAAGAGGATCCACCCGACGGTTATAGGAGAAATAACTAGAGGAGACACGAACCTTATAGGAGAAACCAAGGCCGAGATGATGATGTCCGAGACAACAAGTATGGTATTAAACTAACTCCTCCTACTTTTGCAGGAAAGTCTGATCCCGAAGCTTACC
This sequence comes from Isatis tinctoria, assembly GCA_010577795.1. Lineage (NCBI taxonomy): Eukaryota > Viridiplantae > Streptophyta > Magnoliopsida > Brassicales > Brassicaceae > Isatis > Isatis tinctoria. The sequence continues at coordinate 20,935 of VHIU01000403.1, read as the reverse complement.
TAGATTGGGAAAGGAGACTAGAGCACATCTTTGAGTGCTACGGATACAATGAGAGGAAGAAGGTAGCTGTGGCAGCAGCTCAATTGACCGAGAACGCTCTAGCTTGGTGGGATAGAACCGTAGCCGAGAGAAGGAGGCAACGTTTTGGACCCATACTAGCTTGGCTAGACATGAAAAGCCTTCTAAGGGCTAGGTACATTCCTGAACACTTCCATAGAGATTTGCAAAAACGATTTCGTAAGTTGTCTCAGGGAACAAGAAGTGTGGAGGATTACTTTGAAGAATTCGAGAAGCTGATGAACTCTTTGGAGCTAGAAGAATCCGAGGAGGCTCTTATGGCGCAATTCATTGATGGCTTGCAAGACAGGATAGCTAGGAAAGTGGAGAGAGCTCAGTACAATGGACTCTACGAATTGCTACATTTGGCTGTCATGACCGAGCAGCAGATTAAGCGCAAGACATCACTTAGCCAACGAAACCGAAACTCACAACCGTGGGTTGCAAGCACTTCCAAAACTCAAGACAAGGGCAAAGCGGTTGAGATAGATTCTCGATTCAAGAGCAAAACCAATGAGACTCCCAAACCAAACCGTGGAGAGCAAGGTAAGTTCCCTAGTACTCAATCAAGGACCCGTGACATTATTTGTTTTAAGTGTCAGGGAAGAGGTCACATGGCTAGAGATTGCCCCAACCAACGCGTGATGCTCATTACTTCTACTGGAGATTATGAGACTGAAGATGAGAACGAGCTGAATCTAACTGATCAAGAGGAAGATCTTGTATATCCGGATCATGGAGAACTCTTGGTCACTAGGCGTGTGCTAAGTGCTCAAGTAAACCCAACCGAGCAAGCACAAAGAGAGAACCTATTCCACACCAAATGCACCATCAAAGGCAAGGTATGTAGTTTGGTGATAGACGGTGGTTCTTGTACTAATGTTGCGAGTCAAGTTCTTGTGGATAAGCTAGGCTTGGAGCGAACCAAACATCCGAGACCTTATCCTCTTCAATGGCTCAATGAGAACGTGGAGTTGAAGGTCACTGAGCAAGTGGTGGTACCCTTTAGCATTGGCAACTACCAAGACGAGATCATGTGCGACATATTGCCCATGCAAGCTGGACACCTCCTACTTGGAAGGCCTTGGCAATTTGATCGAAGAGCCATACATGATGGACGCACCAACCATTACTCTTTTACACACAATGGCCGTAAGTTCAATCTTGCGCCACTTAGTCCAACTGAAGTTCACGAGATGTATATCCACATGAACAAAGGACCTAAGGTAAGTAAACCAAGTCTCTATCTAACTTCGAGAGACGTTTGTAAGACCCTTGGTGCCAAGGGCACTGTGATACTAATGGTTTACAAAGAGTGTTTGAGAACAGGTACCAACGAGTTAAGAGTACCTTTAGAAGTTCAGACTTTGTTAGACAGGTTCCAAGATGTGTTCCCGGAAGACATACCGCCTGGACTTCCTCCCATCCGTGGCATAGAGCACCAGATTGATCTCGTGCCAGGCTCAGCCTTACCAAACAAGGCAGCATACCGTATGAACCCTGAAGAGTCTAAAGAACTAGAGAAACAAGTGCGAGACCTAATGGACAAGGGATACATACGTGAGAGCTTAAGCCCATGCGCAGTACCAGTCTTACTTGTACCTAAGAAAGATGGGACATGGAGGATGTGCGTGGACTGTAGAGCCATCAACAACATCACCATCAAGTATAGGCATCCTATCCCGCGCCTAGATGATATGCTTGATGAATTGAGTGGATCCACACTCTTCTCAAAGGTAGACTTGAAAAGCGGTTACCACCAAGTCCGAATGAAGGAAGGAGATGAGTGGAAGACTGCCTTCAAGACCAAGCAAGGGTTATATGAGTGGCTAGTCATGCCATTTGGTTTGACAAATGCACCAAGTACCTTCATGCGCCTTATGAACCAGTTTCTTCGAGCTTACATAAGTAAATTTGTAGTTGTCTATTTCGATGACATACTTATCTATAGTAAGAACCTAAGTGATCATCTACAACATCTTGAACTAGTGCTTAAAACACTTCGAAAGGAAGGTCTATATGCCAACCTTAAGAAGTGCACCTTTTGTACTAATGAGCTTGTCTTTTTAGGATTTGTTGTTAGTGAACAGGGTTTAAGAGTGGATGAGGAGAAGATCAAAGCGATCAAGGAATGGCCTACACCAACAACAATCGGACATGTGAGAAGCTTCCACGGATTGGCTAGCTTCTATAGGAGATTTGTGCGCGACTTCAGTACTCTTGCTGCCCCTCTTACTGCTGTGATCAAGAAGAACGTGCCATTCTCATGGGGACCCTCGCAAGAAGCAGCTTTCAACACGCTAAAGGCGAAGCTGACTGAAGCACCGGTTCTTGCTCTACCAGACTTTGAAGAAATGTTTGAAGTAGAGTGTGATGCATCCGGACTGGGCATAGGAGCTGTGCTACACCAGAGAAGAAGACCAGTGGCATTCTTTAGTGAGAAACTGAGTGGAGCTACACTCAACTACCCAACATACGACAAGGAGCTATATGCATTGGTCCGCGCCTTAGAAACATGGCAACATTACTTGCTGTCCAAGGAGTTCATAATTCATACTGATCACGAGACCTTGAAGCATCTAAGAGGCCAAACTTCCTTGAAGAGACGACATGCCAAGTGGTTGGAGTTCATAGAAACGTTCCCTTATGCAATCAAGTACAAGAAAGGGAAGGAGAATGTGGTGGCTGATGCTTTGTCTAGGCGATTCATTCTCATATCTACCATGGAGGCCAAAGTACTTGGGTTTGAACACATGAAGGAGCTGTACAAGGATGATCCGGAGCTGGGAGAAGCTTATCAAGCATGCGGCAAAGGAGCTTTTGGATCTTTCTACTTACATGATGGCTATCTTTTCAGGGATAAGAGATTATGCATTCCTCAATGCTCAATGCGAGATTTGATACTCACGGAAGCACATGGAGGAGGACTTATGGGACATTTCGGTGTAGACAAAACACTGGCTGTGGTAGCTGATCATTTCTTTTGGCCACACTTGAAGAAGGACGTAGAGAAGCATTGCTCTAGATGTGTACCGTGTCACAAAGCCAAGTCCAGGTTACACCCACATGGCCTTTACTTACCCTTACCTATTCCTAACGCACCTTGGGTGGATGTGTCTATGGACTTTGTGTTAGGACTGCCCAAGATCAGACACAAGGATTCTATTCTTGTTGTTGTGGATCGTTTTTCCAAGATGGCACACTTCATTCCTTGTGACAAATCCAATGATGCTACACAAACCGCGGATTTGTTTTTCAAAGAAGTGGTACGCTTACATGGAGTGCCAAGGACCATAGTCTCTGACCGAGATACGAAGTTCCTCAGCCATTTCTGGAGGACCCTATGGAGAAAACTGGGAACCAAGTTGCTATTCTCCACGACTTGCCATCCTCAAACAGATGGACAAACAGAAGTGGTAAACCGTACTCTCTCTACACTTTTAAGAGTAACTCTTGGGCGTAACTTAAAGACATGGTTAGATTGTTTGCCATTTATCGAATTTGCATATAACCATGCTACTCATTCTGCTACTAAGATGTCACCATTTGAAGTTGTTTATGGTTTTAATCCACTAACCCCACTTGATCTTACGCCAATCCACAAATTGAGCAAGTTAATCTAGATGGTGTCAGGAAAAGTGAGTTTATTAAGAGCTTCATGAAAAGACTAGAGAAAACATCTTAAAGAAGACCGAGAACTACAAGAAGCAAGCTGATAAAGGACGCAAAGAGATGGTGTTTCAACCAGGAGAATGGGTGTGGTTACATTTCAGACAGGAGAGGTTTCCTAATCAAAGGAATTCCAAGCTTGCACCCCGTGGAGATGGTCCATTCCGAGTCTTGGAGCGTATCAACAACAATGCATACAAGCTGGAGCTGCCAGGTGAAATGAAAGTGTCTAATAGTTTTAATGTTACTGATCTATCTCCTTATGACGCAGAAGACACAGTTTTGAGGACAAAACCTTTAGAAGAGGGAGGGAATGATGTGGACATGGAACCGGACCAGCTAGAACCGATCATTCCTATTGTCAAAGATTCACCCATGACTCGATCCAAGACTAGACGACTCAGAGAAGGGTTCAATAGAGCTGTAGCTGCACTCATCAACACCCACGAGTTCCAATGTTTGAGGCCAGAACCACAAGAAGAGAACTCAACTAAACGTACAAGATGAGCAATGCCAAGTCAAGCAATGTGAGTCTATTCCTTTGGCAGGTACTAGAGTCATTAAGCAGCTAATATTCGAGTTGGAAGCTCAAGGAGAAGACAAGGAACGAGGTCCAAAGATTGGACAAGAAGACTTCAAGGAAGAGCCAATCAAGACCGAACCACAAGACAACCGAACTAAGCTAACCCAAGGTAAAGTATTCTCAATATTAACGATTTGTGCAGGTAAAGGAGAGTCTCCCAGTGGCTAAGAGCTCGCCAACAACCTTAGTTCGAGTCCTAGTAGAGTCTTTTTATTTGTTTAAGTTCGGACAATGTTTCCTTTTGTTTTGTTTTTGCATTTTCGAATTGTATCATTTCCTTTTCTGTTGAGTCGGCCTTAGGGCTAGCTGATAGAGCTATTATAAAGCTCCCTTGCAGCCGTGTATTCTTTTTTTAACCTACTATCAATAAAATAACGCAGTTCAACCTAGTTCTTAGCCGCCGCCTAAGAAAGTGTTCTTGCTTGTTCTTGTGTGAAGGAGAGTAGCCAAGAGAAGCGTTGCTGTATCAAGGAGTCTTTCATCCTCCTTGTGGTGCCATCGATCCATCATCAACCTCCATCAACCGTTCCTTCAAGAGAGAGCCTTCGTGCCAGCTTGAGGAATCCATATCAACTTCAAGCCTTGCGTCCCAAGTCTTGTCGAACCATCATCCATCCAACAACCATCACGAGAGAGCGTCAAAGCCAGCGTGTGGTTCCATCCTCCCCCTTGATCCAGACCGCATATAAGTCTCACCACCGAGTCTTATATCATTATATCAAGTTCCTGGGACATTTTAAGAGCTGTAGTCCCGGACCTGGAAGAATCACACCGAGACGGTCTAAGAGAGTCCGAGGTAGTAGCTCTATCTATGTTTGGATGGGAGAGATTCTGAAGATTGTCCCATTCCGATCCTTGTAGAAGCCTTCATTCTCCATGAACTGACACTCTGGATACTATTACCTTCTGGTCTGAGGAGATAGCATTTGTATCCCTTTTGTTTGCAGAGTAGCCAATAAACATTGCTTTGGTACTCTTGGGTTCTAGCTTGTTACGTTGATCACCTGAACAAACACAAAGCAGACACACCAAAGACACGTAAGTGTTCAATGGAAGGTTTAGTTGAGTTAAGTACCTCATATGGCGATGAATCGTTCAGGATTCGTGTGGGTATCCGTTGATCAAGTAGCAAGCTGAGAGAACTGCATCTCCCCAGAATCTTTGGGCACATTGTGATGGAACATCATAGATCTTGCTACTTCCATGAGATGGCGATTCTTTCTTTCAGCTACTCCATTTTGCTGAGGTGTATATGGGCAGCTTGTTTGATGAATAATTCCATGTTTGGCCAAATGTTCTTTGAATGCATGTCCAGTGTACTCTCCTCCATTATCTGATCTAAAAATTTTGATCTTGGCATTAAAGTGATTAGTAATATGGTTTTGAAAGTTTCTAAATGCTTCAAACACCCTATCTTTAGATGGAAGGAGAGTAAGCCATGTATACTTAGATTTCTCATCAATGAATGTAACAAAATACTTGTTTTGATCTCTAGACTCGCAAGGACTTGTCCAAACATCAGAATGCACTAAATCAAAACAGTTCTTATAAATAGTAGAGACTTGGGAAACACATTTCTACAATGTTTTCCTAGAATACAAGCTTCACATTCATCAGACTTAAAGGAAATCGAAGGCAGCATTAGGCTTAAGGCACGAGAATGAGGATGTCCTAATCTAGCATGCCATAAGACATTATTCGCACAAGCAACGACAGCAGTAGGAGTAGTAGATAAATTGGATAGATTGGATGAGAGCTTAGTGTCTTCAAGCACATAAAGATCATCCTTAGTGGTTCCTGTCCCCAGCACTTTGTTTGTTTCAATATCCTGAAACCAGACATCATTAGGACTAAAAACAGCAAGACAATTCAAATCAGTAGTAGCCCTTTTATAGATAACAAGTTAGAGGTGAAAGTAGGCATATAGAAGGCTTTGGATTTTTTATCAAATAATTTCAAGTCTCCTACTCCTTTAACTGGAACCCTTTCACCATTAGCAATTTCTACATTTCCTACAGCAGTTTGCACATTGCTAATTAGTTTATATCACTAATCATATGATGTGAGGCTCCTGAATCAACTATCAAAGGTTTGTTTTTAACCGCATGTAAGGATCTACCAGAGAGTTTTCAAGGCTCTTCACCACATAAAACGAAGTACCAAGTGTGTTACCAGATTCTTTCAAGAGTGCTTTGATGAGTGACTCCAGGTCGCCTTTGTTACATATTGAGAAGAGGCTGCTACAGCTGCTCCTTCTCCATATGTTGGTCTTGTGGATGAACTGCTAGCCGCTTGATCATTGGTACCATCAAAAGCGTAATTCGCCTTTGATTCCTTCCACTTGCTTGGTTTGAGATGTGGGTGAAGGATCCAGCATTTCTCCTTTGTATGGCCCTTCTTTTTGCAGTGCTCACAGAACAAGTTCTTCTTGTCTTCAGATCTGTAGGCTCCTTTGTTAGCCGTGAGTGATTCGCTTTTGTTGGCTGTGACTAGCTCTCCTTTGTTAGCTGTCACTAACTCGCCTTTGCCTCCAAATAATCCCACTGACCCCTGCTCCTTTTGGATCTTGGAACAGACTTCCTCCAAGCTTGGGAGCTTGTCCGCTCTGAGAAGATGCTTGATGAGGTCATTGTAGGTTGGATTCAGTGTGAGTAACAAGGCAAAGACTTTGTCTTGTTCTCGCCTTTCGTTGAGGATTGATGGATCCAGTGTGCTAGGTCTGAGCATTTCAAGCTCAGCCCACAGAGATCTGAACCTCCCAAAGTGTTTGGTAAACTCCATGTCTTCTTGGTGCAAGTCATTGATAGCTTTCTTAACTTCAAAGACTCGGCTGAGATTGGAGATGTTTCCATACACTTTTTCAAGTGTTTCCCATAACTCCTTGGCGGTTTCACAGTATGAGTATGCCTCCAGGGTTTCAGGGCTGAGAGATCCTTGAAGCAAAGACAAGACAGTTTGGTCCTCTTGGAACCAGTCGCTTTCTTCAAAGGGAACAACCTCTCCTTCTCTTGTGAGCTCTTCTTTGGAGACTCCATTGGTTATGTGACTCCAAAGACGACGGCTGCACAAGGCTGTTCTTGTGGTTCTAGCCCACAACAAGTAGTTCACTCCTTTCAGAGTAACATGAAGTGGCGCCTTCTTTGTTGGTTTTGTTTCTTCCATGGATGAAGCTTCTTTGGACCGTTGGACAATAGTAAGGACCGAGGGTTAAGTGGTTTCCAAAACACTTGTTGAGAGCGTTCTCAAGGTTTGAGCCTTGAGTTTACGAACAACAAGAGCCTAGACACACTCTAGAAGCAGAAAACAAACGGAAGAACACTAAGGAAAGAAGCGTTTTGTTATGGACCGTTGGGTAAAGAGTAGCGAACTGAACGAAATAGGGTTTGAACGAGTATAATGAGAAGTATGGGAGATTATTTAGCACAGGATAGAACCTGTCTCTGATACCATTCTGGAATTGTTTGCGGAAGTGTTTTAGTATTTGAGAGAAGTATTCGAAGGAAAGAATAGAAGAAAGAGAGTTAAGTAATGAACATTGTAAAATCGGATAAGAGAGAAATGGGATTGATGTTTTCCTTAATGTGTTTATGATACATTCAATCACGATAAAATAGATGAACAAGTAAGGGTTTCAAATTTGAAATCAGCTAAATAAACTAATGGGAACCGCCGCCCAGGAATGAGGATGGGGAACCGCCGCCCAGGAAATGAGGGAAGCGACCAAGAGTGGGAGACAGCCGATTCTTTGTTTCTTCACTTTGTTCTTGGACCTGAAGACCTTCTAGAAGATATCATAGGCGTTTGAATACACCTATTGATCTGATCATTCACGGAATACTGTCTGATCATTGTTAATAGGTTTAACATTGGTAAGACCAAATGGCATTACAAGCCATTCGTATAGACCTTGTTTGGTCTTGAAGGCAGTCTTCCACTCATCCCCTTCCTTCATTCTGACTTGGTGGTATCCGCTTTTCAAGTCTATTTTAGAGAAGATTGTAGCTCCACTCAGTTCATCTAGCATGTCATCTAGCCTTGGAATCGGATGTCTATACTTGATGGTGATGTTGTTGATGGCTCGGCAGTCCACACACATTCGCCAAGTGCCATCCTTCTTGGGTACTAATAAAACAGGCACGGCACAAGGGCTGAGACTCTCCCTGATGTAACCTTTGGTCATGAGCTCCTGAACCTGAGCTTCCAACTCTTTAGCCTCCTCCGGGTTTACTCTATAAGCCGGTCGGTTAGGTATGGGTGCTCCAGGTACAAAATCAATCTGATGCTCAATCCCTCTAATAGGTGGAGTCCTGGTGGCATCTCTTCAGGAAGACGTCTTTATACTTCTCCAATAGCTGGTTCATCTCGTTTGGCAGCTCCGAATTCGTGTCTTCACCTGAAAATAGCTTTCTCTAAAGATCATGAGTAATACCTGTTGTTTGTGTTCAATAGATTTAAGAACACTACTAGGAGAAACAAACAAACTAGTTTTACTTAGCTTAAATCCCTGGTCCATGGCTTGTTGCATCTCGTGTATTTCAGCTGGTGTAAGAGGCGCCAGATTATGCTTCTTCCCATTGTGTGTGAAAGAGTAATAGTTGGTGCGACCATTGTGTAAGGTCTCTTTGTCGAATTGCCAAGGCCTCCCAAGTAGAAGATGCCCAGCTTGCATTGGTACCACATCACACTTGACTTGATCACTATACTTCCCAATGCTGAATGATACAACTACTTGTTCCGCAATCCTCACCTCCGTGGAGTCATTGAGCCATCTTAAACGATACGGCTTTGGATGCTTTGTCTTCTCAAGACCTAACTTATCCACAAGGTACTTGCTAGCTACGTTAGTGCAAGAGCCTCCATCAATAATGAGACTACATACCTTGTTACTTACGCTACATCTTGTATGAAAGATGTTTTCCCTCTGAATGGTTTCAGGATCATACAAGGCACTGAGAGCTCTCCGGATTACCAAGACCTCACCAACTTCAGGGTAGTCGGTTATCTCTTCTTCAGAACCGGCTGACTCTACATCAGCTTCATCAGCAGATTCGTACTCTCCATTGTCTCTCAAGAACATCACCCTTTGATTTGGACACTCTCTGGCGTAATGCCCCTTTCCCTGACATTTGAAACAAGTAATGTCTCTAGATCGTGGGTTAGGAGTCTTACCTTGCTCAGGTGGAGCCGGTTTAGATGGTCCAGCAGTTGATTTCTTGAAACGGTTATCCACTTCAGGAGTCTTTCCTTTGTCTTGCGGTTTGGTGTATGATTGGTTCCATGTGGATTTATTTCGTGAAGAGTTGGCCTTCTTCTTAGCTTGTTGCTCGCCTGTATGGCAAAGTGTAACAAGTCTTCCATGTGCTCATAGTTTTGCCACTCCACTTTCAGCTATCTTGTCATTGAGACCATCTACGAATTGTGCCATCAAAGTCTCCTCCGAATCTTGAAGCTCCAATCGGTTCTTGATGGTTTCAAACTCCTCATAGTACTCTTCAACAGTCTTAGATCCCTGCGAAGTTTTCTAAAACGTTTTTGTAAGTCTCTCAAAATAAGTGGGAATGTACCTCTTGCGTAGGTGATATGTCATGTCTTCCCAAGTCGTGATTGCTCCTCTTCTCTGTCTCCTACGTTCAGAGACTTCTCTATCCCACCAAGTGAGAGCATTGTCCGTGAATTGAGCTGCAGCTAGGGTAACCTTCTTGGTCTCCGAGTATTGGTAGTAGTCAAATATATGCTCCATCCTTCTTTCCCAATCCATGTATGCCTCGGGGTTAACCTTTCCAGCAAAGGTAGGTGGAGTAAGCTTGATGTCTCTACCTCCACGTCTATCCTCATCTCTGCCTCGGTCTCTGTCTCGATCTCGGCTTCTATCTCTTCCTCGGTTTCCTCCTTGCCCGCGTGGGTCTTGTCTCCGATCGTTCCCATTAGGTGGATCATCCTCAAGGTGTGGCATGTCCTCATCAGTTGAGTCTTCCCTCTCTTGTCTCAAGTTGCGCCTAGGGTTTTGAACAACTCGTCGGTGGAAAGGCACTTGTTGTTGCCTTTGCTCTATTTGAGTTAATCGCTCGGTTATGCCTCTCATGGCATCAAGGAGCTGGTTCATCTGCAGCTGCATGTTGTTGGCTTCCTCTCCCATGTCTCCTGCACACACGAACACTAAAGGATCAAGTGCAAACGGGTTCTCACAAAAATATCAAACAAGAAAAACGAAAAAGGAAAATTACTCAAACGCTAAATGGAAAATGCAAACAATGAATGATTATCTTGTGCAACACGGAATGGAACAATTTGAAAAAGGAAATATGGTTTTGGTTTACTTTTTTTTTTTTTAACTGAATGCAACTAAGGAAAAATAGATGGTACACCCTAGACCTAGTCGATACAAGCAAAGAGTAGGCGGCTATGGATGAACACCTGACAAGAACTAACAATACACGAATCCTTTTTATGGTTTTTTCTTTGGTAATGCAAATGATAGAAACAAGAACTAAGAATGATTTTTTTTTTTTTTGATTTAAGATGCAAGCAAACGAACAAGACAAAACGAAAAAGAAACAAGATCCGATCAACCTGATGTGAATCCAAAGGCAGGAACCTTTGGCTCTGATACCAGATGATACGGGCACAAGGCTAGGATAGGTTGATGGATCCGAGCTGTTGGTTGTGTAACTCTCCCAACTCGGAATGGATGATACGAAGTGGATTGATGATGGAACTTGACCAGTTGGTTGTGTAACTCTCTCTGGTTAAGTCGTTGGATGGAATGGACAAGAGAACAAGGTGGAATCGATGTCACCACAAAGCTTTATGGACTAAGCTTTGATAAGACAGAACAAGAGATGGCTTCACACGATCTCTCTTTGCAAGAACAAGAGCTTGCGGCTGCTTCAATGAAGAAGAAAGTTCGGTTGTTTATTGATCTAGGTTAAAAAATACACGGCTGCTTAGAGGGGACTTTATAAGAGTCCAATGCAGCTTTGCCCTTCTAGGGGTCTTGAAGCAAAACAATACATTGACTCTACTAGGACTTTCTATAAATGGCAACAACAGACTCGGCCATGACCAAAACAAAGACTAAGAAATTAAAATAAACCTATGCTAATAACCGAACCTGAAATAAACCAAAGACAAGAAACTAGTTAGACAAATAATCGAATTGAACCGCTCACCTTGGCTTGGCCCTTAAGTTGGCGTGATGGTGAATAAGGAAAGTTCCTTGTTAGTTTGGAGAAGAGCTATTCCATTAGTTGGTCCGACTTGAATTGTATAAGCTTCCTCTTCATGGTCTTGGACCGTAGTCTTGAAGTTGTTGTCCTCCTTGTCTTGAATGCTTAGTAGAGCTTCAATAGCTTGGTTGAATTCTTCTCTTAGTACTCTAGTTCCTGACCTGGTCCGTGGTCCTTGTCTCACTATGGGTACTTGAGCTTCGATGACCTCATCAGTTTGCTTAAGCTCCTAGCCGTTTGGAGCTGTCCCTTTCTCTCCTCAGAACCGATCAGATCTTTATTTGTTTATTCTTTATGTCACTTTCTATTTTGAATTTGATCTCTCTAGGCTTTGCCTATTTATGTACATTGTCTTTCATTGTTGTAAAGCACTTAAGGAAATAAACTCCTCCTTATTTCATAAACTCTCTCACTTTCGATCTACACTCTCTTTCTTTACACTTTCACACTTGGTTCTTCACTTGTTCTTCAACACTCAAACACTCAAACACTTAATCACTCCGCTTTCTTATTTACTTTATGGTATCAGAGCCAGGTTGCGAATCTTGGTCTCTCTTTTCTTGTGTTCGAAACACGCTTGTTGTCCCAGGATCTTGTTCTTGAAAACGATTCTTGAAAGTTGTTCTTGAATCGTTGTTCAGCTCAAACCTTTGTTTATCTTTCTCTTCTTCAAAATTCCTTTCTTGTTTCACTTCTTTCTCGTTCAGTTCTTTTACCCAACGGTCCATAGCTTTGTCTTGTGTAAAACTTCTGTTCTTGCTTGAAACAATGGGTTTGGAAGAGGGAAAGAATGTTGTGCTTCCGGTGACTCTCAAGGGAGGAGAAAACTATCTCCTTTGGGCTAGAACCGCGAAAGCTGTCTTGTGTGGTCGTGGCGTTTGGAGCCATGTTGAAGAGTTAACCGGCGATCAAGATGAAGAAGATGAAGCAGCTGTGGTGGTACCAACAAGTGGTTTCAAGAAGACCAAGCTGTCTTAGCTATCCTTCAAGCCTCTTTGGATGCGCCGGTTCTTGAAGCCTACTCCTATTGTGAAGAAGCAAAGGAGCTATGGAACACTTTGAAGAATGTGTTGGAAATGTCTCTAACCTTACAAGAGTCTTTGAGGTTAAGAGAGCCATCAACAATCTGAGCCAAGAAGACATGGAGTTCAACAAGTTCTTTGGCAAGTTCAGATCTCTTTGGGCTGAACTTGAAATGCTGAGACCACCCACGCTTGAAGCAAGCGTTCTCAACGAAAGGCGAGAGCAAGATAGGGTGTTTGCTCTTTCATGGTGCTGAATCCATCTTACAACGATTTGATTAAGCACATCTTGAGAGGTGTAAAGCTTCCTAGCTTGGATGAGGTGTGTGCTCAGATCCAGAAGGAACAAGGTTCAATTGGTCTTATTGGAGGAAAAGGTGGAGAAATGTTCTGGCCAACAAAGCAGAACAAGTGAATGTCTCACAAGCAAGCGCCAACAAGTCATACCTCAAGAATCCACATCTCTTTTGCGAGCATTGCAAGAAGGCTGGCCATGTTAAGGAGAAGTGTTATACACTGTATCCTCATCTAAGGCAAGCTGGAAACCGGTGGGATACCAACTCTGGTCAGGGCAAGTGGAAAGACAATGATATGAACTCGGGTCTATGATAGGATAGTGGTGGGATGGGAAACACAAGCTGGCTTTCACGCTCTCTCTTGTGGTTCAGTGGATGGGCGAAAGATGGACTCAAGACTTGATGAACACGCCTTGAGGGATGGGATCTAACAAGTTGGCTTTGACGCTCTCCCTTGTTGGACCAGTTGATGATGAATGAAGTGGATCGAATGGCACCACAGAGGTATGGATGAACTCTGATACTGCACAAGGCTCCGGTTCTTAGTGATCTCCACACAAAGAAACAAAACTGAGATATCTAAGCAAGCGGCGGCTTAAGCTTTAGACAAGAACTGCGTTTATTGATTTAGGGTGAAAAGTTGTGTAATACAATGCTGCAGGGGAGCCTATTAATATGCTCTTCAGCTTGACCTAGTGGTCGACTCAATCAAGAAAAGGAAAGACTCAAAGCGACAGGACTAAAGAAAAATAAAAGAATGAAACGCAAACTAACAATTGTGGCTTAAGGCCGAGAAAACAAGAAAGGAAACTAATTAAACAAAAATAAAAAGAAGCTTGGTGCAGCTTGATCTCGGCACCTCTGAGGCTTGGATGCGTAGCTCTAACCATTGGGCTGGTCCATGTTACCTGCATTGATCACAAAAATAGAGAATACCTGATTCTGATGCGGCATGGTCCATGGTTGAGTGTTCTTGATTTGATCTTGATCCTGGTCCTCTTTAGTCTCTTCTATGTCTTCAGCCGAGAGTGCTTGAAGACCTTGCACTATATCTTCCATTTGAAGTTCCTTTGCATTGAAGTCATTACCTGCCATTAAGATAGTCTTACCATTGCTATCTTGTTGATCATGTGGCTCCTCCGGTTTAAAGTCATCCAATATGTCTTGTACGGCTAGATTGAAACCTTCCCTGAGTCTCCTTGTCCTAGACCGTGTCATGGGAGCTTCTCGGACCACTGGTACAGGTGCTTGTTCTTGGTTTGGGTCGATGGCCTCATCATTCCCTCCTTCTTGAGAAGGTTTTGTCCTCAAAACTGGATCGTCTACATCACAAGGAGATAGATCAGCAACATTAAAACTATGGGACATTGTATACTCACCTGGAAGATCCAAACGGTAAGCATTGTCATTGATCCTCTCCAGCACTTTGAATGGACCATCTCCACGAGGTGATAACTTGGAACTCCTTTGTTGTGGAAATCTTTCTGGTCGCATATGGAGCCAAACCCATTCTCCTGGTTCAAAAACCAATTGCTTGCGTCCTTTGTCAGCTCTCCTTTTGTACTCCAAGGTCTTTTTCTCTATGTTCTCTTTCACATCCTGGTGCAACTTGCGGATGTACTCTCCTTTGTCTTGCCAACGAGACTGATTTGATCTTCTTGTGGAATTGGTGTCAAGTCCAATGGCGTCAAGGGCTTAAACCCATAAACAACTTCAAAAGGAGACAACTTGGTAGCAGAGTGAGTAGCATGGTTATATGCAAATTCAATAAATGGAATGCAGTCTAACCAAGTCTTAAGATTTCGACCAAGAGTTGTCCTTAGCAAAGTTGAGAGAGTTCGGTTTACCACTTCGGTTTGTCCATCCGTTTGAGGATGACAAGTTGTGGAAAACACCAATTGGTTCCCAGCTTTCTCCATAAGGTCCTCCAGAAGTGGCTGAGGAACTTAGAGTCACGATCTGACACAATGGTTCTAGGTACTCCATGTAAACGAACAACTTCCTTGAAGAATAAGTCGGCTGTTTGTGTGGCATCATTGGTCTTATCACAAGGTATGAAATGTGCCATCTTCGAAAATCGGTCCACCACTACAAATACTGAATCCTTATGCCTGATCTTAGGTAATCCTAGCACAAAATCCATAGAAATATCCACCCAAGGTTTGTTAGAAATAGGTAAAGGAAGATATAACCCATGAGGATGTAACCTGGACTTAGCCTTATGGCATATAACACAACGTGCACAGTGCTTCTCCACATCTTTCTTGAGGCGTGGCCAAAAGAAATGCTCAGAGATCACGGCCATGGTCTTGGCTACTCCAAAGTGCCCCATCAATCCTCCTCCATGTGCTTCCTTGATCAGCATTCTCGGATTGATCCCTGTGGTACACATAACTCTTGTCACGAAACAGAAATCCATCTTGGAGGTAGTAAGCTGCATACGGTCCTTTGCCATGTTCTTTGTATGCCTCTTCAAAGTCTGGATCCGTCTGGTACTGCTCCTTGATAAGCTCAAATCCCAACACCTTGGACTCCATAGTAGATATGAGAAGGTGTCTTCTTGATAATGCATCAGCAACCACATTATCCTTTCCCTTCTTGTATTTGATTACATAAGGGAATGTTTCTATGAACTCCAACCACTTAGCGTGTCTTCTCTTTAGGGATGTCTGGCCTCGCAAATGCTTCAAGGTCTCATGATCTGTATGGATGATGAATTCCTTGGATAACAAGTAATGTTGCCAAGTCTCCAATGCTCTCACTAAGGCGTAAAGCTCCTTATCGTAAGTTGGGTAGTTGAGTGTAGCTCCACTGAGTTTCTCACTGAAAAACGCGACTGGTTTCTTCCTCTGATGCAGCACGGCTCCAATGCCAATCCCAGATGCATCACATTCAACTTCGAACATCTCCTCAAAGTCTGGTAAAGCCAACACCGGTGCCTGTGACAACCGTTCCTTCAGTGTGCTGAATGCCTTGTCTTGTGCACTTCCCCAAGTAAATGGTGCATTCTTCTTGATGACTGCGGTTAAGGGAGCAGCTACTGAACTGAAATCCTTAACAAACCGTCTGTAGAAGCTTGCTAGTCCATGAAAACTTCGCACTTGCCCAATTGTAGTAGGCGTAGGCCATTCTTGTATTGCCTTGATCTTTTCCACATCAACTTGCAAACCTTGCCTGCTTATCACAAAGCCTAAAAAGACAAGTTGATCAGTACAAAATGTGCACTTCTTAAGGTTGGCATATAGACCTTCCTTTCGAAGTGTTTGCAAAACAAGCTCTAAGTGTCTAAGATGATCATTTAAGCATTTACTATAGATCAGTATATCATCAAAGTAAACCACTACGAACTTGCTAATAAAAGACCTTAGAACCTGGTTCATAAGTCGCATGAATGTGCTTGGTGCATTAGTTAAACCGAATGGCATAACCAACCACTCATAGAGACCTTGCTTGGTTTTGAAAGCAGTCTTCCATTCATCACCTTCACGCATTCGAACTTGGTGATAGCCACTCTTCAAATCCACTTTGAGAAGATAGTAGCTCCACTTAATTCGTCTAGCATGTCGTCTAGTCTTGGAATTGGGTGCCGGTACTTAATGGTAATGTTGTTGATTGCACGACAATCTACACACATTCTCCATGTACCATCCTTCTTTGGTACCAGTAGAACCGGTACTGCACACGGACTTAAGCTTTCCCTGATGTAGCCTTTGTCCATGAGGTCTTGAACTTGACGTTCCAACTCTTTGCTCTCTTCCGGGTTCATCCTATAAGCTGGCTTGTTGGGTAAAGCTGATCCAGGCACCAAGTCTATCTGATGCTCTATGCCTCGTATAGGGGGTAAACCGGCTGGTATATCCTCTGGAAACACGTCTAAGTACTTGTCTAACACAGCTTGTACTTCGCTTGGAAGTGTTAGCTCCTGATAATCTGTACTCAAGCAATCTTTGTAGACCATTAGTAGCACAGTGCCCTCGGAAATGAGGGTCTTACAAATGGAACCAGAAGAAACATAAAGGCTAGTTTTACTTACCTGTGTTTCCTTGTCCATTTTTGATTGAAGCTCACGCACCTCGGCTGGTTTCAAGGGAGCTAGGTTGTACTTCTTATCCTTGTGAGTAAAAGAATAGAAGTTGGTACGCCCATTGTGTAAAGTAGCTCTGTCGAATTGCCATGGCCTCCCAAGTAAAAGATGGCCAGCTTGCATGGGAAGAACATCGCACAACACCTCATCTTGGTACTTGCCCACGCTGAAAGGTATAGTGACTTGTTCCGTGACCTTCAATTGAATCTTGTTGTCTAGCCATTGCAACTTATAAGGCCTGGGATGTTTAGTCGTCTCAAGACCAAGCTTGGACACCATAAACTTACTAGCCACGTTAGTACAAGATCCTCCATCAATAACCAAATTGCATACCTTGGTTTTGATAGTACACCGAGTGTGGAAGAGGTTTTCTCTTTGAGCTGTTGCTTCAGGATCTAGCATCACACTCAAGACACGCCTGGTGACTAGCATTTCTCCAGTATCTGCATACTCAGCATCCTCATCTTGTTCCTCATCCGTGGTCTCTCGCTCTTCTTGAGACTCATAGTCTCCAGCAGCGTTCATGATCATAACTCGTTGGTTTGGACACTCCTTAGCCATATGTCCTCTGCCCTGACACTTAAAACAGGTTATATCACGAGTTCTTTGGTTGTTACCAAAAGGCTTACCTTGCTCAGGTCGGCTGGTTTTGGTTTGATCATTGGTTTTGCCTTTAAACCGTGAATCAATCTCCACAGCCTTGCCCTTATCAACCGCCTTGCTGCTTGATACCCACGGTTGTGATCTGCTTCGGTTTGTTTGAGCAGTCTTCTTCTTATCTACTTCTCAATTTGAACCGCAAGTGTAGTAGCTCATGCAATCCAGTGTATTGAGCTCTCTCCACTTTTCTAGCAATTCGATCTTGGAGTCCATCAATGAATTGTGCCATGATCGCTTCTTCAGACTCCTCTAACTCCAATGAGTTCATGAGCTTCTCAAACTCCTCAAAGTAGTCATCCACGGTCCTTGATCCCTGAGATAACTTACGAAAACGTTTTTGTAAGTCTCTAATGTAATGATCCGGAATGTACCTTGACCTTAATAGATACTTCATGTCGGCCCATCTTATAATAGGTCCGAAGCGTTGCCTTCTTCGATCAGCTACGGTTCTATCCCACCAGGATAGTGCATTCTCCGTGAGTTGAGCAGCTGCCACAGCTACTTTCTTGCTCTCATTGTAGCCATAACAATCGAAGATATACTCCATGCGCCTCTCCCAGTCCATGTAAACTTCAGGATCAGACTTGCCTGCAAAAGTAGGAGGGGTTAGTTTAATCTCATGGTTCTTTCCTCTGGTGTTGTCCTCGCCATCTCTTCTCCCTCGGAAGTTAGCTCGGTCTTGGTTGGTTGTTGCGCTGATCTTGATCAGGTGGATCATCATCATCCAGCTCCGGCATGTCTTCATCAGTTGAATCATCTCTTTGATCCCCCTTGGTTGATAGATGTTGCGGATAGGTTGTCTTCTCGGTGGTTGTTCCAAGCGGTCCAGCCTGGTTCCAAGCTCTCTACCAAGAGTTCCCACGGCATTCCTCACCTCTTCTCGCATAGCTGCCATCAATTGAGCCATGTCAATGGGGGTTTCCTGCTGGATTGCCTCCCACGTCTCCCATTTGACCTGTAGTTTCTTGCACTTATACAAAAACAACAAGTCGTCAAAAGCACCAATGTGTAATGGAAAGACAAAGACTCTTAAAACTCGACTCCAAACAAAAGGAAAACGAACAAGAACAATAAGGAAAACAAATAACTCGACAAAAGAAAAGGAAACAATTAACTCGACCTAAAACAAGAAAGGAAAACTATAATAACTCAAGGTTTTCTCGACTCAAGGTTCTAACCTAGAGCAAACAAGTCGGCGGCTATTGAGACAAGGCTACACAACCAGCAACAATGAACCACAAACTGATTTCGATCCAGATAGTTAAACTACTCGATTCAAGCAACCTTAACACGATCTGATATAAGACTCGGTGGTGAGACTTATATGCGGTCTGGATCAAGGGGGAGGATGGAACCACACGCTGGCTTTGACGCTCTCTCGTGATGGTTGTTGGATGGATGATGGTTCGACAAGACTTGGGACGCAAGGCTTGAAGTTGATATGGATTCCTCAAGCTGGCACGAAGGCTCTCTCTTGAAGGAACGGTTGATGGAGGTTGATGATGGATCGATGGCACCACAAGGAGGATGAAAGACTCCTTGACAGCAACGCTTCTCTGGCTACTCTCCTTCACACAAGAACAAGCAAGAACACTTTCTTAGGCGGCGGCTAAGAACTAGGTTGAACTGCGTTATTTTATTGATAGTAGGTTAAAAAAAGAATACACGGCTGCAAGGGAGCTTTATAATAGCTCTATCAGCTAGCCCTAAGGCCGACTCAACAGAAAAGGAAATGATACAATTCGAAAATGCAAAAACAAAACAAAAGGAAACATTGTCCGAACTTAAACAAAATAAAAAGACTCTACTAGGACTCGAACTAAGGTTGTTGGCGAGCTCTTAGCCACTGGGAGACTCTCCTTTACCTGCACAAATCGTTAATATTGAGAATACTTTACCTTGGGTTAGCTTAGTTCGGTTGTCTTGTGGTTCGGTCTTGATTGGCTCTTCCTTGAAGTCTTCTTGTCCAATCTTTGGACCTCGTTCCTTGTCTTCTCCTTGAGCTTCCAACTCGAATATTAGCTGCTTAATGACTCTAGTACCTGCCAAAGGAATAGACTCACATTGCTTGACTTGGCATTGCTCATCTTGTACGTTTAGTCGCGCAAAGTCTTTGATGAGGTCAGGTTCCTTAGTTGAGTTCTCTTCTTGTGGTTCTGGCCTCAAACATTGGAACTCGTGGGTGTTGATGAGTGCAGCTACAGCTCTATTGAACCCTTCTCTGAGTCGTCTAGTCTTGGATCGAGTCATGGTGAATCTTTGACAATAGGAATGATCGGTTCTAGCTGGTCCGGTTCCATGTCCACATCATTCCCTCCCTCTTCTAAAGGTTTTGTCCTCAAAACTGTGTCTTCTGCGTCATAAGGAGATAGATCAGTAACATTAAAACTATTAGACACTTTCATTTCACCTGGCAGCTCCAGCTTGTATGCATTGTTGTTGATACGCTCCAAGACTCGGAATGGACCATCTCCACGGGGTGCAAGCTTGGAATTCCTTTGATTAGGAAACCTCTCCTGTCTGAAATGTAACCACACCCATTCTCCTGGTTGAAACACCATCTCTTTGCGTCCTTTATCAGCTTGCTTCTTGTAGTTCTCGGTCTTCTTTAAGATGTTTTCTCTAGTCTTTTTGATATAAGAACCGGGTGGTGGAACTTATATTGGATTGATCTCCGAGTGATGGGAACTTCAAGATGGTGATCACCTATCTCTTAGCTCGGTTGATGGTCGTTGTTGGTGATTGACTCTCTCAATCGGTGGGCTGATTGACTCACTCAATCGACGAACAAGGCTGTTTGAATCTCACAAACAACACAAATTCGTGGCTTCTATAGAGCTAAGTGAATCACACACTTAATTCTAAAGAATAGGAACAATCTTTGCAAAGAAACGCTTTGGAAAGAAAATATAATACTTTGTATAAACTTCAATGATCAAGGGTGTTTTGTACAATGGTCGAAACTGAGCTTATATAGATGCTCTACACGTTCCTAGAAGCCTAAAGAATAAGAGAAATGAATGCAAAAGTAGCTGTTGGACAATAATGAGAAAATCAGTCCAAATGGGGCAAGTGAGGTCTCCTTTATATCTGGACGGTTTAAGGGGATAGGTGAGCTTCTCTGGAACATCCTGGTCGTCATTGAAGTGGTCCAAGTCGCAGAAGTCTTGGTGATAGAGCCGTTGGTGAGTAATTGCACCAAGTGTGAATGCACCCGGATATGGTAAGTATTTAAACAAGAGGATCCGCCTGATCCTGTGGATGCTGGTGCATGGTAAGATGATCTCTGACTCTTCTGGATAGTCAGATGTGTCTCCTGAATGCTTAAATGCCTCTCC
>VHIU01000341.1:0-50307 GCA_010577795.1 Isatis tinctoria | reverse complement strand
TTTTTCTTGTTTTGCTATATCCTTTTAGTTTTAACATGGTAATGTAGCTGCAACATGAGAAAATGGAAGACATATTCACAATTCCTTTAGTACGACCATAAGGATTCATAGCCTTTAACTCAAAAGTCTTCCATGCATGGGATTTTCTCAGGTTGTCCATATACAGTTGCAGATGATGAAACACCATCTGTATATCCTACCCAACAGCAGCACACCAATGTAAAATCGAACAAGGAAGTAAAAGATGAAACAAAACATTTTCTGCAGCTGTAAAAATCCTTTCTAAACATTTTCTGCAGATGGTTTCATACAGATTGATTGTTCCGACCAAGTTATTGTCAAAGTAACAGAGGGTTCCCAACACTTTCACCCACAATAGAAGAAAAGAAGTTACCTTTCTCAATCTTGTCTTGCATTACAATATCATCAAACAGTTACTGAGTGGTGACCAACCTTGGTTCAGTGGTGACTAAATCTTGTAAGTTTTGTGAAGTGTTCCCATACTGGAGATTTTTGAGTTCATTTTCTTTTTCAGGTGGAACATGTTGAGCCTGAGAAGTATCTTCAGGTTTTGTAGAAAGAATCTTTCTTTTGCTTTGACTATCAACTGCTTCTTTATCCATATGAACATTATTAGGATTTTGAGATGAAGAATCCATCTGTAAACAAGAAGAAAAGAACAGATTAAGAGAAAAGATCAAAGTAACTATCATAGAAGAAGAAAACGTAGGCTAGAATTATTAGCGATTGCTAATCAATCCAAATAAACAATAACACACACTAAACAAATTGAAGTGGGCTCACATTAGTCACATATTTTAATGTAAGAGACGAACAAAAAAATTACAATGACAGTAAAATGGGAATGTTCCTTTATCCTAAGGTTGGGCAAGAGACGTAGATTCATGTAATATGGTTATTAAAGTCATAAAAAAATAAAAAAATGATGTAAATTTGGAATTACTACATACACACAAATAAGAAGTAAAAAATAGCTCTAAACCAATACAACACAAACTCAAGTAAACTCTCAGATTTACAGTAGGCACTACCAAACTCAAACACACAAAGTGAAAGCGCTTTATCATCTACGGCAACAATGATTGAGTTGGTGACAGCATTGTAGTTCTAATAATATTAAACCGTCTTCTATCATTTTACTTATATGTTTCTCCAAAGCATGAGAGCAAGCATCTACATACTACTGATATTAAACAATAGAGAGTAAGAATTTCAAAGTAAAACCATCTTTAGTAAGCAAGATTCAGTGGTATTGACCAAAATAACAACTTAGAAATCAGACGAGAAACGTATATTATCTACTTGAAGCTAGTTACTGCAGAAACCATAAAGAGTTAAGGTAGAAGAAGGTTCCATTTTCCAGGACCAACCTTAACTGTGTTGAGTAATAAAAAAGCACAAGTAATCAATCACGATTACTCTTTACTTTCTCGTCTTCATGTTTTCTTTTGTCCCATCTGCAACCCAATTATTTGTCTGTCTACTCATTACGTTTTTGTTATCCAATGTTCTGAGTATTATTATTATTATTCGTATTTGATGCATTTTCTAATGTTATTGGTCTTTTCCATGATGGTGCAACTCTCCAGAAACTACTATTTTCACTTAGTTAGATCAGTCCATGTAACTGAAGCTAGCCAATGGCTTGAAGCCTTGAAGAACCCATAAAATAAAAATCGAGAATCCAATAGGAACAGTCAAAACCTAAACAAACCCTTTCGTGTTTTTTGGCTTATTCGAACCCGGATGGGGTTTTTCGGTTCAAATTCAGGTTTGGATTTCGGTTCCGGACAATATGCGCATGCCTACACTGGATGCTACGATTATTGGCCGATAGGAATCATAACAATTGCTCAAAATTCACGCATTTCATCAAAATCATTAAACATGCATCAAAATTACTTCGTGTAATTATCATAACAATATATATATATATATATATATATATATATTGTGATTGGTAACGGGTATAACTATAAACCACTAATAAAAATTAAAAATTGACGTTTTCATGTGCCCAACACAAATTAAGCTTGCCCGCAATTTTAGGTGTCGTGGCGCGAAGCAAGTCTCTGTTGACTTGTGTGCGGGGTCCCACTGAATGACAAATACAAACATAAGAGCGTCCACGTGTCTCTCCATTCTCCGAGTGCCACGTGCCTATCCATCTGCAGACTGCCACGTGTCCATCCGCGTACTCGCGAATTGGTTTATTCCGAAAACCACGGGAGAAGACAGAGTCCACAGCTTTGATTTTGATATTCAAAAGTTTCGAAGATTATACACACTTTCCCTTTTTATTTTCCAGGAATCCGATTCGATAGAAATCCACAAGAAAACTTGAGATCAATTCGATTTTCCACGGAGGTATTTTCGATTCCTTAACCTTCTTCCTCTTCATCATTTGGATTCTGTTTTTGTATTTTAATTTAGATTTTTCTCGATCGATCATCGCCTCATCGGATCTAGTAGATAATGGAAGATCCTGGAGGGAATCCATCGTTTACGGAGAAGTTCAAAAGCAGTGAATATGGACTCTACGGGATCGTAGCAGGCGGAATCGCGGCTCTACTAGTACCGGTATTGCTCTCGGTGGTGTTGAACGGAAGCAAAAAGGGGAAAAAGAGAGGCGTTCCGGTGAAAGTATCCGGCGAGGAAGGTTACGCGATGCGTCATGCTCGAGGCCCTGATTTGGTTGAAGTTCCTTGGCCAGGAGCTACAACGTTAGCTGCTTTGTTCGAGCAGGCTTGTAAGAAACACTCGAACAATCGATTTCTTGGGACTAGAGAGTTCTTAGATAAAGAGATCGTTACGGCTAGTGATGGAAGGAAGTTTGAGAAGTTTCATCTTGGTGAGTATCAATGGCAGAGTTACGCTGAGGTCTTTGAACGTGTTCGTAACTTTGCCTCGGGGCTTGTTGGTGTTGGACATAATGTTGATACTCGTGTCGCTATCTTTTCGGATACTCGAGCGGAGTGGTTTATCGCGTTTCAGGTTTCGTTACTTAACTTTGGTTGGATTGATGAATTGTTATTCATGAGCTCAGTTGATGAATTGTTTTTTTGCGAATTTTCAGGGATGTTTCAGGCAGAGCATAACAGTTGTTACTATTTATGCTTCTTTAGGAGAGGAGGCTTTGATTTACTCACTCAATGAGGTTGGTGTGTGTGTGTGTGAAGTTTCTTTTTTTTTTGTGTTTAATTGCTAGCCTTTAGTGATGTACCTCTGAATATTTGGTATTGTATTGTTGACAGACTCAAGTATCGACCTTGATATGCGACTCAAAACAACTTAAGAAGTTGTCTGCGATACAGTCAAGCTTGAAAACTGTAAAGAACATTATTTACATCGAAGAAAATGGAGTAGATGTTGATTCTAGTGACGTGAATAGTCTGAGTGACATCACTGTTTCGTCGATCTCTGAAGTTGAGAAACTGGGGAAGGAGAGTCCTGTTCCACCTATCTTACCTTCGAAGAATGGAGTTGCTGTTATAATGTTTACCAGTGGTAGTACCGGTCTACCAAAGGTGTGTGTTGGACTGTGTCTTCTCTCTTAGTTATGTTATTTGTGTGTGTCCTAACCATTTGTGCGCGTTCACTCAGGGCGTTATGATTACCCACGGGAATCTTGTCGCAACTGCTGCAGGAGTTATGAAGGTGATTCCAAAGCTGGATAAGAATGACACGTATATTGCATACTTACCTTTGGCTCATGTGTTTGAGCTGGAAGCTGAGGTATGTTTCTTTGCTCATTCTCCCTCTCTTTAGAACTGCTACCTTTTTCTCTTACTCTTTCTTACCAAATCATGGTTTGTCAGATTGTGGTCTTTACATCAGGTTGTGCCATCGGTTATGGCTCAGCAATGACTTTAACTGACACTTCAAATAAAATTAAGAGAGGAACCAAAGGAGATGTTTCAGTTCTAAATCCAACTATCATGACTGCAGTTCCAGCTATTCTGGATCGTGTCCGAGAAGGAGTTCTAAAAAAGGTACCATCTTAGTAGCGACAACGAATCTTGTGCGTGTATTTCCTGTTACTTACTAGGTCAGTGTACGTAATGATGTAGGTTGAGGAAAAGGGAGGAATGGCAAAGACCCTCTTTAACTTTGCATACAAGCGCCGTTTAGCAGCTGTGGATGGAAGTTGGTTTGGTGCCTGGGGTTTGGAGAAAATGTTTTGGGATACTCTCGTCTTCAAAAAGATACGCGCTGTGCTTGGAGGGCGCATCCGATTTATGCTCTGTGGAGGGGCTCCTCTGTCTCCTGATTCCCAACGTTTCATCAATATCTGCATGGGGTAAGGGAATCCTCCTTTGTCGTCTCATTTGACATTTGCATACGAGTCTTGTCGCATGTTGGCATTAAAAGTCGTTTGTGACATTTTTTAACGTTATTAGTGTGACGTTAGTATGTTAGAATTTGAACCCGTTGTCATTTACTTGCTGGAACTCATGTGGTATGTGCTTTATCTGTATTCGTCCTAGAAACTTCACAATGCTTGGGCTTAGTTTGTTCTGATTGTGCGCATTTGTTTTGCGTTAGAGCTCCCATCGGTCAAGGATATGGATTGACCGAAACGTGTGCTGGAGCTACGTTCTCTGAGTGGGACGACCCTGCTGTTGGCCGCGTCGGACCACCACTTCCATGCGGCTACATTAAGGTTTGCAACAATGCGTTCACTCCACAATAGTCTTCTGTGTAAAACTTGTTGTAATCACGAGTAACAAGCTTCATCTTGCAGCTTGTTTCTTGGGAAGAAGGTAACTATCGAGTTTCAGACAAACCAATGCCTCGAGGGGAGATTGTGGTAGGTGGTAACAGTGTAACAGCAGGTTACTTCAACAATCAAGAAAAAACCGATGAGGTTTACAAGGTAAAAACGAGAGCTTTAGTTATTTCCGCTTGCTGTATGGATCTCTGATTATCAACATGACGATTTCAGGTTGATGAGAAGGGCACGAGGTGGTTCTACACAGGAGACATTGGGAGATTCCACCCTGATGGATGTCTTGAAGTTATTGACCGAAAGAAAGATATCGTCAAACTTCAACACGGGGAATACGTATCCCTTGGAAAGGTTTTGCCCATTAACAAAAAACCTCAAAATCTAAAGTAAATGATTCTACGATCAAATCTCCTCATGCTTTTGTACTGTGTGGATCATAATTTAACCAGGTGGAGGCAGCTTTGGGCTCAAGCAATTACGTTGACAACATTATGGTACACGCAGACCCAATGAACAGCTACTGTGTAGCTCTTGTGGTTGCATCACACGGAGCATTGGAGAAATGGGCAGAGGAAGCTGGAGTTAAATACAGCGACATCTCTGAGCTATGTGAGAACAATGAAGCAGTTAAAGAGGTTCACCAGTCTCTTACCAAGGTTTGTATTTCAACACCTCCTGTCTTTTATTTGATCTCACAGTTACAAACACCTGCTAAAATGTGTTCCGTTCCAGGCAGCAAAAGCGGCAAAGCTCGAAAAGTTTGAAATTCCAGCAAAGATTAAGTTATTGTCGGAGCCGTGGACACCAGAGTCGGGTCTAGTCACAGCTGCTCTCAAGATAAAGAGAGAGCAAATAAAGTCCAAGTTCAAAGATGAACTCAACAAGTTGTATGCCTAAAAAAATTTATATATTACTTGTGACAAACTTGAAGTTTGACTTCCCTTTTCATTGACATCTATAGTAAACTTTGTTTACGAGGGGTCTGGTTTCTCTCCCCTTTTAATATGTCTCATTCCAATTCCATCAATAACGGAGCAAATCATTGTGGGTACTGAATCTAAAGATACACGAGCTGTAGTATCATTCACGCATCAGAAATTTGAGACAAATCAAATCGTGATAGTGAGAACTGATGTTGCTATTGACTTGTGTCAGAAGATGAAGCAGAATCTGTTGTCTCAGACAACGCTGGTCGTAGGAGAAGATACAAAGAAGGTCCCAAGAATGGTACTACTGATACAGGTAATAGCCAACGGCCTTTATCAAACCTGAAAGCAAGGAAGTGCGTTAAAGGTGAAAAACCGGAAATGGGTTTTTAAGCAGAACGCTGTAAAATAAGAACTCACCATTTTCTGGTGGTCATGTCATTGTAAACCCAGAACGGAGCAAAAGCAGACAGTAAACAGAAATCAAGACTCGTGACATGAATCTGCATTTTTTTTGTGACAAGGATTAAGTCATGTAATGTTGAAATATGAGCAAGTTTCATTTTCTTGGGACTTACGAATTTGCTCTCTCGAAAGTACTGATAAAACTCTTTCCAGTCACCTGCGTTCCCAACTACTGCATATAGAATTATACCCAGTCCTGCAACAAGAGTCACCTGAATCATAACATACGTAAACCTTTTGTGACTTTTTCCATTTCCTTGTGAATGCAGTGATGATAACTAGATCAAAGACTTACCCCAGCAGTTACTTTTGATTCCAGAACATTCAGAGGCCATTGTCTAAGTTCAGACTCTGAAACAGGAGGAGAAGGAGGGTTCCACAGTGCAAAATAAGGTAACAGAGCATAGACGCCACCAAAGAAGGAAAGCACAACGAAAGGCCATGCCTGAGTTTTACTGTCGCAAGGAACCAAAGTGATCTGAGACTTCTTTAACTCTCTAAACTCAAGCAACAAAAGGAAGGCATGATAGATTATTAATACCTGCGACCTGTAGGAAGTAAGAGCATACCGTAGACCAAAGGCCATAAACCCATTACGTACCATAACCCAACAAGTATCTGGTTCATTCTAAAACCATCTTCACCTTTCAAATTCAGCAGCTTTTTCAGAAAGTACAAGTCTTGTGTCTGCAAGAAAAAGCATTATAATTGAAAGACAAACTACCAACATTTCAAAAATCTGGATTAGTAATAATCTGAAATGATTCAAGATTGTGTTTTTACTGGTGTTTGGTCAGGAGCAAGATTGAAGCAATAGTAGAGAAGCGCACCCCAGAGCGCGAAAAGCAATACTGAGCTCGTCCAATCTCTTCCTTCATTTTGGATTTCAGTTTTGTCTGGATCTGGGTTGTTTAGTGAGCTCTTGCAAACATGGAAGAGACCATTTTTCTCGTGTTTCGGGAACCGCCTGATGTTGCGAAGGAGGATTTTGTCGGGTTTCAGAAAAGGTGAAGAAGGTATTGATTGTGCAACGGTTTGGTTTCGGTTTAGGGATGCCCTTAGGGTTTGGGATTGTCTTGAGGGTTTTAGAGGAGGAAGACGAGAGAAGTTGCAGGAGATGAGGTTAATGCTTTCCAACATTTTCTTCTTTCTCTTCCTCCAATTTCGTAGAGTTTGTTAGGAAAAAAAAATTTTGATTTCACTTAGGCATGGATGTTTTTAATTTTAACCCACACTAGACCCGAACCCGCGCGTCGGCGCGCGGAATATGATTAATAATTTTGCTATTAAAAACATACATTTATTTTATTTATAAATTTTTTTTGATATAACTATAATTTATAAAAAAAAATTAAACTATACTTTAAAGTTATGGTGTGAATTCATAAATTATTTTGTCGTACTGTGAGAGGGCGGGATGATTATCGTGGAAATTTCAAAAATGCACTTTCTTTTGTACATTTTTTCAGTTTTGCATTTCTAAAGAAGACATTTTAATTTTTACACTCTTTTATAAAGCTTTATAAACTCTTAAATTTTTTTAGGGCAAATCTTCCATTAGGGTAAACAATTCAGAGTTTGAGTTTTAGGGTTTACGATTTAGGGTTTAGTGTTTACGATTTAGGGTTTAGGGTTTAATATTTAGGGTTTAGGGTTTAGATTCAAAAATCCTTAAAATTTAGGGTTTAGGGTTTTGATTCACAAATCCTAAACCCTAAATCATAAACCCTAAACCCTAAATCATCTATTGGTAAACCCGTTAAATATATAATCGAATAATATAAATATTGAATAATTTTTAATATTTTACTTTTATTAAACTGAAAATATATCAATCTAATTTCTAATAGGAAATGAATGCAGTTTCACATTTATAAAAGTAAAATAAGTTAATCAGTTAGTTTAATATGTTATGTATCAAATATTCATTTCTAAACTAAAAATATATATTAAAATTTATGAAATATATCTATATATTACAAAATCTAATATTAAAATTATTTATATATAGTTAAATCTTGTTGCATAATTTGTTTACCATAATATCTAAAATCTAATTTTTCTACTATAGATGTATCATATAATTTACTGCATTTTATCCCGTTAGCGAACAACTTTTCTATTTTGTTTTTCGTTATTTTAACTCATTTTATAGTGGTATACAACCTTTCAAAGTTTGATAATTAACCGTGCAATAAAAATCATTTCGTAAAAACATCAATCCCAACCCGTCCATCAGATTATCAAGTAACATAAATATTGAATAATTTATAACATTTAAAATTTATTAAACTAAAAGCTTTTATCTAATTCTAAATTAAATAATTTGTGTACTAAGTTATTTTATTTATATTTACCACTTGATTTAATAATTTAACCATACTTATGAAATATATATATAATATATATATATATATATAGGGTTTCCATTTTTCGTTTTATAGATATATATTTATTTTAGTATTTTCACAATTAATAGTATTTTGAAAAAATTTGAAGAAGATGAAATATATGAAAGATATTTATTTTAGATTATGTTATATCTCAACCCGTTCAACTGAAATAAATTTTATCCCGTTAGCGAACAACTTAATTTTTCTACTATAGATGTATCATATAATTTACTATATTTTATCCCGTTAGCGAACAACTTTTCTATTTTATTTTTCGTTATTTTAACTCATTTTATAGTGGTATACAATCTTTCCAAGTTTGATAATTAACTGTGCAATAAAAATCATTTTGTAAAAACAGCAATCCCAACCCGTCCATAAGATTATCAATTAACGTAAATATTGAATAATTTATAACATTTGAAATTTATTAAACTAAAATCTTTTATCTAATTCTAAATTTAAATAATTTGTGTACTAAGTTATTTTATTTATATTTACCACTTGATTTAATAATTTAACCATACTTATGAAATATATATATATATATATATATATATATATAGGGTTTCCATTTTTCGTTTTATAGATATATATTTATTTTAGTATTTTCACAATTAATAGTATTTTGAAAAAATTTGAAGAAGATGAATATATGAAAGATATTTATTTTAGATTATGTTATAATCTCAACCCGTTCAACTGAAATAAATTTTATCCCGTTAGCGAACAACTTAATTTTTCTACTATAGATGTATCATATAATTTACTATATTTTATCCCGTTAGCGAACAACTTTTCTATTTTATTTTTCGTTATTTTAACTCATTTTATAGTGGTATACAATCTTTCCAAGTTTGATAATTAACTGTGCAATAAAAATCATTTTGTAAAAACAGCAATCCCAACCCGTCCATAAGATTATCAATTAACGTAAATATTGAATAATTTATAACATTTGAAATTTATTAAACTAAAATCTTTTATCTAATTCTAAATTTATATAATTTGTGTACTAAGTTATTTTATTTACATTTACCACTTGATTTAATAATTTAACCATACTTATGAAATATATATATATATTATATGGTTTCCATTTTTCGTTTTATAGATATATATTTATTTTAGTATTTTCACAATTAATAGTATTTTGAAAAAAATTGAAGAAGATGAAATATATGAAAGATATTTATTTTAGATTATGTTATAATCTCAACCCGTTCAACTGAAACAAATATTAATCCGAACCCGTTAATTATATAATCGAATAATATAAATATTGAATAATTTTATATTTTTTATTAAACTGAAAATATATCAATCTAATTTCTAATTTGAAATGAATGCAGTTTCACATTTATAAAAATAAAATAAGTTAATCTGTTAGTTTAATATGTTATGTATCAAATATTCATTTCTAAACTAAAAATATATATTAAAATTTATGAAATATATCTATATATATCTATATATTACGAAATCTAATATTAAAATTATTTATATATAGTCAAATCTTGTTACATAATTTTTTCCCATAATATCTAAAATCCAATATTTTTAAAAGGAAATTTCCATTTTGTTTGATTTAAAAAGATATCATGTGATTTAGTTTTGATTTATTTTTGATTTAAATTTTAAGCATAATCAGTAACATAATTAATACCTAATGAATTGGTCCAAGGGTTCAAACAACCTTGTTTAGGTAGATGTATCCTCCCTTAATAGTATAGATGTCGTTAGTTAAAAAAGAAAATTGAAAAACAAAATTATTTTCCTAGCAAAACATTAATCATCCCATTAATCATTATTACTTTCACGTAAAATAGTTTTATTAACTTAACTATGATTTTTTTCTTTTTTCGTCTTTCTAACTTTACTATACATGAATTTTTTTAATTCTGACACTAAAAACATATAAATAAAGCAATAAATATTAAATATTAAATATACCAATAAGAACATTTTCTTATAAATCTTATTATTTTAAATTCTTTTTTAAAAAGTTGTCTGTGCTATAATTTTTAAAAATGAAAATGGTCTACGTATAGTGCGGATATTCACCTAGTATTATAATTATCCGATGATTCTGGTTTATAACCAAATAGAGAACCAAATAGCTATTCCACTATCCAAAATACAATTTATTTATTTTATAAATAACTGAATAACTAAAAAATAACATAAGTTATAAGCTAAATAATTATTATCTAAAGATATCTAAAATTATTCGAAAAAACAAATTACAAAAAACTGAATTATTCAAAATTACCTGAATATGTTAAATTACAAGAATATGTTTATCTAAAATATCAAAAATTACCCGACTTATCTGATATTCTACTTGAGTCATTCGAATTGCCTGATATGTTTATCCAACTTATTCGAAATTATTCGAATAAACTGAAATTTATTCGAAATAGGTGATTGATATATTCTTTAACTGTTAGAAGGTGATAACTTATTCACAGTGAAGGGGTGATTAATGATAAACCTCAATCAATGTAAGCACTTAGTTAGATAACTTAATATATATTGTAAAAATACTAATACTTAATGAAACAATTATTCAGTAGTTTTTTCAACATCAAGCTCTCTAGCAATATATTCATATATCATATAAAAAAATGATTTAGTTTTTTTTCTCAGTTATCTGTTTGTATAGGTTTTTCTTCTTTTACTAGTTCTATTTTGTATTGGAAAAATGATGAAAATGACATAAAACATCATTTTGTTTTCAAACTAACCTAAAAGATTTTTTTTGATTGCAAAAGTATACTTCAGGGCTAAGAAAATTACCATTTGGCACTTAATGACCAGACAAAAAATCAGATGTTTTTTTACGTTTAAGTCCCTGTGAAATCTAAAACTTTCAATAGAAGTGTACTTTTCAGACTTCTCTATCTAATTATATCTTAAATTAAATTATAAAATTAGTGAAAAAGAATTTGATTAAAGCTATTTCTATACATAATCAAGACACAAACAAATATGATTCATGAAAATTAAAATTTCATAAAAGTGATTAAAATTAAACATAGAAAGATAAAATAGGTAATCTTTCTTATGTTTTACGATGCAGAAGTCTGAATCCTAATTTTATCTTAAATTTAAATTATGAAATTGGAAAAAAATAATATGGTTAGAGCTATTTCTATACATAACATAGGAAAAAATAAGTAGGATGCAAGAAAAATAAATTTTTATAAAATTGATTAAAACAAAACCGAAAAAGATAAAATATACAACTCTTCTAATGGATGAGGGTCGAGAGTTTGGGGTTTTGAGTTGTTTGATATAGGTTTTAGGATAAAATGTCCAAACATGTAGGGGTAGATTTTGAGTTTATTATTTTTTGAGTTTTCAATGTTTAATTTTCACATAAGTGCTAATCTAAAGTATACTAAACGGTTTTAGTGTTGGATTGTAGATTTTATTTTGAGATTTGACAATTTAATGGAAAACATTCAAATTAAGGTTTATGTTAACATAGAAGTCTGATTGTGTTTAGTGGCTGGAGACTACCTTAGAAGTCTGCTCTGAACCAGTATTAAACTTCCCTCCAATATTTCGTGAAAATGTTAAAATTTCCTCCAATATTTTTTATGAAATTTAAAATTTCAGACTTCCATAGAAGTCTGCTTGTGTTTAGTGGTTAGAGACTTCTCCAGAAGTCTGCGTCCGAACCAGTATTTAAAACCTAACCGAAATATTTAACCCACTATATAAAGGGCGTTTACTCCCCTGGCCGACAACTAAACCCTAAATTGGTAAAAAAAAAAAAAGTTCTCTCCTCTCTCCTTTTTTCTTTGCAGCACCACCAGTTTCACCTCAGGTATGTCTTCTTCCTCTTCCTCATCCATGTTTATTTCGCCACATTCATCACTTTCTCATTTGTTTTCTTCTTTCTGTAGATCCTATCACCATGGCACCATCGACTCCATCTCTTTCCGAACATGTAAGTTTTCTCCAGATCTGAGTTTTATAAAAAAAATCATGTTTTTTTTGTCAAAATCTGAGTTTCATTTTAAGGAAAAGGTTAAATTTTTCTACAAAAAATATATGGAACAGAAGTTTCACATATTTTTGGACATTTTTGTAGCTCTATATAACTATTACACGAATTCAAAAATTATTTTTGTTTGGTTAATTTTGAAGCTTTTTCGTTTTTCCTCCAGATATGAGTTTCATTTTAACAAAAGTCAAGTTTTTTTGCTTCTAGTTTCGTCAAGATCTAGTGTTTATGTTGAATTCATATAATGAAGTCTGCGATAGAAGTCTGCTATAGAAGTCTCCGATAGAAGTCTGCGGTATTTTCCTCCAATATTTCATAAAAATATTAAATTTCCCTCTAGTATTTCGTGAAAATAATAAATTTCCCTCCAATTTTTTAAAAAATTAAAATTGCAGACTTCTTTTGTATTCTAAAATTCAAATTACTGAAATATTATTTTAACCGAAATTATTTTATGGAGGAAAATTTAATACTTTCCAGATCTAGTGTTTATGTTGCATTCGTATAATAAAGTCTGCGATAGAAGTCTGCAATAGAAGTCTGTGATATTTCCTTCCAATATTTCGTGAAAATATTGAATTCTAATATTTTCTTAAAATTTTCAAATTTCAGACTTCTTTTGTAGTCTGAAATTCAAATTACTGAAATATTATTTTGGCATTTTAGACTTTTCTCTAGTATTGGGACAGCAGTTATTTCTAGTGAGTTTAGCATTTCTTACAGCAAATACATGTACTTTAGAATTGTATAAAACTAACAATCTTTCTTATTTTTTGTTTATATTTTGCATCTATCAAGGAGGTGTGTGGAGAATAAGTGAGTAGCTTCGGATGCAAAAACAAGCAAGTAAGAAGATGCATAATTAAGACATGGTAGATGCAAGGATGAAGAGAGTTAGCTGGTGTCTAGGCTTTTGGATGATTTGATGTAAACTGATAAAGCTCTCAGCTTTTACATGATCTTTATTTTGGATACATGAGTTGAAATGTACAATTATGGTTCTCTCAAACAATGTGCGAATCTTAGTAAAATTTATGTTTCTCTTTTGTATTTGTATGTTTTAAGACACAAAACAATCTTAAATTGAGATTCTCTTTTGCTATTTGTATGGTTGGCTTTGGAAAAAATGCACTTCTAGTACATTCATCAATACAATCTAGTATTCACGCGGATATACGTATAGAAATATACATCTGTGGTCTTGCGTGTAAACTATCTTAATATTAATCAGGGTGATTTCAAAAACAATGAAGATTTTTTTATGGTAACTTATGAAAAAAGATTACAAATGGTAACTTAAGATGTACAAAAACCATAAGCCTAACATATATGTATGTCAAATTCATACCAAAGCATCACACATGAAAATAATTTTTTCTTAAGTACTAATTTTGAATAAGAGTTACATATGCAGGCAGCCTACCATCAAAATCTGCATTTCAGACTACACAAAAAGTCTGCGGAAACCAGCTAAATGCTTAATTAGTCAAGAAAATCGATTATGCCATAAATTATACGATATTAACATGTCAAACTTATTCAGAAGCGAATACAATAACTAAGAGACGTGATTAATGGAAAAAAATAAAAAAATACTTCATAATTATGCTTTAAACGCATTTTTAAAAAAACATAAAATGTCAGACTGACGAAGAAGTCTATTGTGATATTTCAGAGTAGACTTCTTTGACAGTCTACGAAAATGATCTAAATGCCTAATTAGCCAAGAAATTTGATTATGTCATAATTATAAGATATAAACATGTCAAACTATTTCAGAAGCGAATACAATAACCAAAGACGTGATTAATTGAAAAATGCAAAAAAAAAAAAATACTTCACAAATATGCTTCATTGCATTTTTAAGAAAACATAAATTTTCAGATTTCCCAAGAAGTCTACTCTGAAAAACAAGAGTAGACATCACCGGCTGTCAGAACTGTAGACTTCTCCAAAAATTTAGAAGTCTGGGCAAGTGTCGCAGACTTCAGAAGAAGTCTGAGGGAGGTTACTTTTGCAATTGCGAAAACCATTGACTTTTAGTGCAGACTTCTGTGACAGTCTGAGAAAAAAAGATGTTATTTTTACAATTGACCAAAAGTCAAAAATTTTGGAGCAGACTACTACGGCAGTCTGAAAGACGGTGTAGACTTCTCTAAAAGTCTGTAGGTAGACGACAAAAATGTTCTTAGCTAGCCGAAAAACGGCGCTGACTTTTTCAGACTTCCGAAGAAGTATGCGGTGGTTAGTTTTGCAATTGACCAAAGTCAAAATTTTATAGCAGACTTCTCTGGAAGTCTGTATAAGAAGTCTAACGTCTGAATAAGCGTTGACTAAAAATTTCCCCAAAAAAGTACATCTATACGCAGACTTCTCCGGAAGTCTGCTGAAATTTTCAGACTTCTACCGAAGTCTGCTTAAACTTCTCAGACTGCCAGAGAAGTCTGCGTATAATTGTACTTTCGGGAAACTGTTTGGACATTTTACTCAATTGCAAAACTAACTTCCGCAGACTTGTCTGCTCTAAAAAAGTCAACAATTTTCCAGACTTCCCGAGAAGTCTTAGTGAATACAGACATCCAGAGAAGTCTGCTCTAAAAAGATTGACTTTGGTCAATTGCAAATCTAACCTTTTTCGTCGCAGACTTCAGTAGAAGTCTGCGATGATATGTCGCAGACTTCTCTGGCAGTCTGTGGCACGAAACCCGAAATTTGGTCAATTGCAAAACTAACCCCTTTGATGACTAGCAGACTTATAGAGAAGTCTCATCGACGCACATACTTCTCTAGCAGTCTGCATTCGCGAAAAAGCTTCAACTTTTGGAAAAAGCAAGAAAAAATACCTAGTTGCGGTTTAAACACGATTTTAGCATCGTTTCACGTCCAGATCTTCGAGTTTGCCTAATATCAACATAAATCAGTCGTTTTGGGTGGCGGTCTTGGCCGGAAATGGCCAAGATCAAAACTTTCAAATTTGAAAAACGAAAATTAGAGAGTTTTTTGGTTGAAAATGGAAAGGAAATGAAAGAAAATGAAGTTTTGAGTAAGAAGATTGAGCAATTAAGGATCAAAAATAGGTGGGTAAAAGCATTAAGAGCTCAATTTTGGTTGTTCATGGTGGTTGAAAAAATTGAAGAATATGACATTTTCGTAAATAAGTGTATTGACAAAGGATTGTTTGGTATTTCTAAAATCCGAAAATAATAAAACTTAAAAACAGAAAATGACAATTTTGTAAATAGAATGAACTTCTGAGGTTAAAGTAAAAAAAAAAAGATGAAATATGGATGTTGGAAATGAGGGTGTATTTTTGCAACTAACCCATTTTGTATAGATATTGATTTATTCAATTATCTATTTTATATTAATATATTTATTTTTCATATTTTATTTGGCTGTTACATCGAGACATATCTTTATATTGAGTAATATTTTTTTTCAACGTCAAGTTCTCTAACAATATATTCAAATATCAAATAAACAATTGTTCAGTGTTCTTTTTTTAGTTTTCAGTTTGTATAAATTTTATTTTTCCAATAGTTCTATTTTGTATAGACACTGTTTCTATTATGTGGAGACATATCTTTACATTAAGTAATATCTATAAAATTTTATATTTATTATATTTTTATCAACTATGTTATAGGCGGATCTAAAGTTTATTTTGACTCAGAACAATGGAACACAATAAACTATCACATCATATAAATTCTTAGAGAATTACATTAGATTTGAAAAAATCTTGGAGTGGACCTGTCCTTCCCAAAACCAAAGTGGGTCCCAAACCAAAGTACATTCAATTCTAGAGTATATGGACTTATAGTAATTAATTTTATGAAAGGATTATAACAAAACAATAATTTTCTGAATAACAGAACAAAAACATGTTTAAGTAAATAACAAAAGCCCTTCCATGTGACAAGATCCTCACCATTAATTAGATCTAGGCTTTTTTTGGTTAGTTTCTTAAAAAAATTTTTTGTGTGGTTGTTCAGCAAATTAGCTCTTATACTTAACTAAATTTATATTTTTATTTATTATATTTTAATATGTATAATTTTTTTAATAAATTTTGTTTTTTTTAACTAAGATACATTGTATTGATAAAATTTTCAATATATTTATTAACAAAATAAACCGACCATCAATCACTTGATCAAGATATTTTGTTGCTATTAAACCCAAATAAACTCAAATAAGTTATAAACTCGGTCAGTTATTTCTTTTTTACTGAATTAATCAAGATACTCGGCTTGTTAAGAGTCTTAACTTAAGACTTACTTAAATTGGTTTTGACAAAAAAATATAAAATATTTATACAAAAATTTAGTACTTTTTCAATTATATTATTTTTAAATGAAGGATCTATGTCACAAACTTTCAAAGTTTTGGATAAACAAATCTAAGAAATTATAGTCAAATAATATATTAACAAATCGTGTTTGGGGATAAAGATATAATTTTGAGAATTAAGAAGAAGGGGAAGAGCAATTGGCAATAAATGGAAAGTTGAAGGAACACAAATTCATAGTAAAAGTCAACATTGTTGAATTTCTTGCACAAACCAATCTTCCATGAATCTTCCTCTCCACTCGTCCTTCTTATCTTCTTCTTTTCACACTTCTTCTGTGTCATCTTTCTATTATCTCGTTTTTGCTGAAACCACTGTGATCCTGTTCTTCAATTTCCTCGTGCTATCTACTCATGGCTTCTCTGGCTCGCAGTTGGAAGTACGATGTGTTCCCGAGCTTCTCTGGAGGAGACGTACGGGCAACCTTTCTTAGCCACCTTATGGAAAAGATGAAAGGCAAGGGAATAACACCTTTCATTGATAATGAAATTCCGCGAGGCCAATCTATCGGACCCGAGAATCAAGGGTGGCCATCGTCCTGCTCTCGAGTAAGTACGCCTCTTCAAGCTGGTGTTTGGATGAGTTAGTGGAGATCATGAAGTCCAGGAAAAGTGATGAAGATGAGCTAGTGGAAATCATCAAGTGCAGGGAAAGGGATCAACAGAAAGTGATAACCATTTTCTACGGAGTGGAGCCATCTGATGTTAGGAACCAGATCGGAGATTTCGAAAAGGCCTTTGAGGAAATATGCGAGAAAAAACCAGAAAAAGTGGAGGCGTGGAGGCAAGCTTTAAAGAATGTCGCCAGTATAGCTGGTTATCACTCTCGCAACTGGTTCGTTTATTTATTTATTTTTTTATCTTTTGTTTGAACCATGGCTACTTTTCATTAGGCTGGGAATTTGATCCGAACCGAACCGAACTAAAATTTTCGGTTTCGGATCTGGTTTGCTACAGTGTTAGGATAATTTCGGTGGAGTTATAAAATTTAATTGGATTTCGGTTCGGTTCGGTTCGGATCATCAGAACCGATCAGATTTTCGTTTTTTTAAATAACCAATATATACCAAAAATAAACCAAATTAAACCAAATTTTAAATTTTAAACCCAGAACCGAAAATCCAAATGATCCGAACTATCCGAAAATATCCGAAATTATTCGATTTTAATCAAAATATTAACTCGGATTATCCAAAAATATCTGAAAAACCCCAAATTATTTGAAATTATCCGGATTTAATAAAAGAAAAATTAAAGTTTCAGATAGTTTCGGTAGAAATTTTAATATCCGAACTATCCGAAATCCGAACCGAACTGATAATTTATTCGGATATTTTCGGTGAGATTTTTCTTATTCGAATTATCCGATTATCCGAATTATCCGATCCGAATAATCCGAAGTCCCAGGCCTACATGCACTCATTCGGATTCGCTTCGGATCTGAGAGTTTTCAAGTTCAGTTCCATTCGGGTTTAGATACCTGAAAGTTTTCAAAAATAAAATGAAAATTGGAGTTCGACAAATATAGGTAGAAATTTTCCTATATTTTATTCATTTGAGGTATTCCACTTCTAAAATTAATATATATATTCGGATTTATAATTATAATTTTGGATAAATAGGTTAGATCAAATATAACAAATATTATATACTAGGTGATTTATTAGCGCTCATGCACTGGTATGAATATTTACAAAATAACTCATTTAAAATTATTGGTTAGTATTATTTTTTATTTATTTATAAGTTTATATTTGGTTTGTCAACTATATGTATTCATGTAAATAAAATATTTTTTAAAATAATTTTAAGATGTTATATATCTTATTAAACATGTTTTGGTATAAGAATTTAGATAGATACCCTTATTCATTTTTAGATTTATTATGTGGGGTAATTCTAAAAAATATCACACTTTCATGTTTTTGTGACAAAAATACCACGCCAAGGTAAAAATGACAAAATAACATTTTTTTGAAGAGAAAAAGACTATTATACATTTATTTTCATATGTTTCTTCCCAATCTCTTAAACCTAAACCCTAAAACCCAAAATCTAAACCCTAATTAATGACTTTTGAACCCAAATTTATTAATTAATTATTTTTAAACCATTAAATAAATATTATTTTTGTCATTTTCATCTTGGTGTGGTATTTTTGTCACACAAACATGAAAGTGTGGTATTTGAGGGTATTTCTCTTAAAATGTGGCATATATTTATTTGAATTGAAATACAGTTAATTTTTTTCTTTCTATTTAGGCTAAAGTTGGGTCGGTTTTTCAGTTTATATTTGTAAAACTATTATTATAAAATCTATCTATTGATATGTTGTTTAGAAATCTCATGCATGTATATGGAAATTTACAAAAATAAAGATATCATAATTCTTGGCTAATATTCACTTCTATTTTTTATATTTTAAAATTTTCATGTAATTTGTATGTATAAAGAGGAATTGAAATATTATTTTAAATTTATGTTGTTATCTTAATTAAACATGTGATTTTATGTTAAAAATTTGGTCAGTCCGGTTCTTGTTTTTTTAGTTATTTATTTAGATTTATAAATCAATTTCCTTAAAATTCTATATAATACAAAAGCAAATACTTAAATATTGATCGGTTCTTTGCATAAATGAACCATACTGATAGTTAGTTGAAATTTATGAACACATTTTTATAATTATTTATTTTGAATCAAAGCTTTTTATATATAAAAGTTATTCGGAATAACTTTAATATTTTTAACATCTCTTATGTGACCTTTTGAAAATATTTAAAATGTTTTAATATTTTCAAATACCTCTGGTTTATTTGTTATCATCCCAGTCTTGATTTATTTGAAATCTTGATCGTTTTAAAGTTTTTATTTGGAATCATAATATTTGAAGTTATTCTAAAGTTATTTCTTTTAAGTATGATTTAAAAAACTAATATAATAATTAAAATTCATTAATGGTATTTTGTAATCGACCTAGTGAGAATTTACGTGAGCATGACACGTAGGATACTGACTTCTCAAATAATATTATAGAGATATATAATTGTATTTTAGGTTATTTCGGATATACACTTGGTTTCGGTTTAGTTCGAGTTCGGTTTCGGTTTTTTCGGATATTGATTCATGTTCGTGTTTGGTTCGGTATTTCGGCTTGGGTTTTATTTTTCCCAGGCTTACTTTTCATGATGATTGTATTAATGGAAAGGCTTGGTTTTTGTTAGGAACGATGAAGCTGAGATGGTCAACAAAATTGCCATAAATGTTATGGATCTCTTGGGTTTTACACAACCACAATATTTTGAAGACTTTGTTGGCATGAAAACTCGTCTCAAGGAGATAGAGTTGTTGTTGAGCCTGCAATCAGATGATGAAGTTAAGATTATAGGGATTGTGGGTCCTGCTGGGGTTGGTAAGACGAGCACTGCCAGAGCTTTATACAACCGACTCTCTCGTGGTTTTCTGTTCAGCACGTTTATTGAGGATATCAGAGGAAGTAATTCGATGCTTCGTGATGCTGGCTCCGAGTATCAATTGCAGTTGGATTGTCAGAAACAGTTGCTGTACAATATTTTCAAAACAGATATTGAGGTTGGACACTTGGGAGTGGCTAAACAAAAGTTGGGAGACAAAAAAGTGTTGGTTGTTCTTGATGAAGTAGATTGCTTGTTGAAACTAGAAGCAATGGCAAACAAACCTGATTGGTTTGGTCCCGGAAGTATGATTATCATTACAACAGAAGATAGAGGACCTCTCATCTCACAAGAGATCAAACATATCTACGAGATGAAACTTCCAGAAAGCTTTGAGGCATTTCAGATCTTCTGCAAATATGCTTTTCGTCAAAAAACTCTGTGTGATGGCTTTTATATGATTGCTTGGATAGTTACTGAACTTGTTGGTCGTCTACCTCTAGGCCTGAGAGTCTTGGGATCGTCTCTACGGGGAAGGTCCATGGACGAGTGGATAAACGTACTACCAAGGCTCAAGTCTGGCCTTCACAGTGGAATTGAAACAATTCTAAGATATGGTTACGATGGCTTAGAATATGATAAAGATAAAGCTCTTTTTCTGCATATTGCATGTTTCTTTGTTGGTTTCGAGGTAGATCGCGTTAAACGTTGTCTTGAAAATTGTGATTTGAACGTCGACCTTGGGCTTCAAAACTTACAAGAGAAAAGTCTCATATCCATCACACAATACGGATACATAGAGATGCATAGTTTACTGCAACAAATTACAAATGGGTAGAGAAATCGTCAAGAAACAGTCTTCGGAGCCTGGAGAGCGACAGTTCTTGATGGATACCAAGGAGATTTCTGAGTTACTTGATGAAAATACTGTTAAGTTTTTTTTTTTGCATCTTTCCTTGGTTTCTAAGCTGAGATTTAGTTCTTTTCGAATAATCTAGGGTACTGGAAAAGTTTTAGGCATAAAGCTCAACACGTTCATGTCACTGGAAGAGGAAATCCAAATAAGTAAAAGCGCTTTCCAAGGGATGAATAATCTCCGGTTTCTAGAAGTCGACTGTGATATGATTCGCACACCCGAAGGCCTCAGATGTCTTCCCAACAAACTCAGACTTATACATTGGCCCACATGTCCACTCACAGTTTGGCCTCCCAACTTCTCAGGAAAGTTTCTTGTCGAATTAGTCATGCCCAACAGCATATTTGAGAAGCTTTGGGAGGGAATCAAAGTAAGAATAATCTGCCTTTTTTTCTTCCATATTAAGTGTAAAAGAACAATTAGTCATGTCTCTTTATTTTTTATTTTGTATAGCCTCTCCACTGCCTCAAGCATATGGATTTGAGTAAGTCACGGTATCTAAAAGAGATTCCAGATCTCACACAAGCAACGAGTCTCGAGTTACTAGATCTTTCTGGGTGTGAAAGATTGTTAGAGCTCACAAGCTCTATCGGTAAGTTAACCAATCTCGAGGAACTGAACCTCATTCGGTGTACTCAAGTTTGCTCAAGTTTGGAAAAGATCAGCGGTTGCTCGAGGTTGAAAGAAGTCGATCTGAGCTATACTGCAATTTGGGAAGTGCCATCATCGATCAGCTCATACTGGTCTTGTCTTTATCGATTGGATATGACAGAGTGTAGAAACCTCAAGGAGTTCCCAAATGTTCCTGACAGCATCGTAGAGTTGCTCTTGGGCATGACAAGAATAGAGGAAATTCCTCCACGGATTGAGAATTTATCTCGTCTCCGTGAACTAATTATGCATGGATGCCAGAAGCTGAAAAAGATATCCCCAAACATTTCTAAGTTGGAGAATCTTGAGTTTCTTGGTCTGTGTATCGGTGGCAAATGTGAGTTTGATGATGTGGAGGAAGAGAAAGATTATGATCATGGATTATATGAAGTAGTAATCGAGTGGGGCTCTGACTTGAAGCGCACTTGGCGCTTCGTATCAGACATCAGAATTGACTACATTTTACCGAAATGTCTACCTATGAAGGCGTCCTCATTATGTTTCAGCAGTTCTGGTTTAAAGACTATTCCAGATTGCATCACACGTCTCTCGGGACTAAGTAAGCTTGACGTTAAAAAATGCAGAAAGCTCGTAGCACTTCCAAAGCTTCCAGGTTCCCTTATATCTATACATGCAGAAGACTGTGAATCTCTGAAGAGAATAAACTTTTGTTTTCAAAATCGAATGATTTGCCTAAACTTTGCTGGCTGCTACAACCTGAATCAAAGAGATAGAAAGCTCATCCACACATCAGTTTGCCAATCTGTGCTTGTACCGGGTGAAAAAGTGCCTGCACACTTCCCTCACCAGGCTACTTCAGGTTCCCTAACGATCAATCTGACTCCAACACCTCTTCCTTCATCCTTCAGATTCAAAGCTTGCATTTTTCTGTCAAAAGAAGATAATTTAGAGGATGAGAATCTAATGATGGGTGGTGTGTCTTGTTGCGTCAGGTGTAAACATAATGGCCTTACTATCCAGTATGGATCAAATCAGCACCATATGCCATGTCAATCTGACCCATATGACGACCATTTGTATATATTTGAAGACTCTTTCTTTCT
Source organism: Isatis tinctoria (assembly GCA_010577795.1). Lineage (NCBI taxonomy): Eukaryota > Viridiplantae > Streptophyta > Magnoliopsida > Brassicales > Brassicaceae > Isatis > Isatis tinctoria. The sequence continues at coordinate 27,364 of VHIU01000341.1, read as the reverse complement.
AGAACAGGATTGCCCCGAAGCTGAAGAAGCCACTACAGGCGAGCTTGTGTTTGAGTTCAGAGGCCATGGTAAAATCTGGAAGGTGAAAGGCTGCGGTGTACGACTATTGGCCCCTGATTCTATTATTGACAGAATTGAAGAAGAATATGATGATGATGTTGATGAAAGCGATGATGATGGCGAAGGTTTAGGCTGTCTCAATCTGAATCAAAAGGCGGGAAAGCTCATCCAGACATTGGATGGCAAATATGTGCTCTCACCGGGTGAACAAGTGGCTGCACACTTCCGTCACAAAGCATATCAGAACTGGGTAACAGTTGGACATTGGCAGGACTAGTACATATTCAAATAAAAAGCAATGATCAAATCTTTTTTCTTTCTCCTTTTAATCTAGGGAAAAACACTGTAATGCCACAGAAGTTAGGTAATATTACTAGAATCAAACAGATCTTTTTTTATTACTGGCATTTTTTTTATACTCAACATGCCCTTTCTGTTACGTTGTAACAAAAAACGTAATTACAAGAATACTAGGGCCACGTAAGCAAAAACCTGCGCCACGTAAAAAACCGCTGACATGTATTAATGAACCCAGTCATAATGTGACACAGTTGAGTTATGTTTACGTTTGGGCTGAGTTAAGGTTGTGTTGTGACTGAGTTTACAAACACGACTGACTTATGAGTGTCCGACCGACTTACGAACATGATCCAGCCGTTAGTCACAACTGACTTATGAGAGATGGCTGACCTATGAGATATGGATTGACTTTCGAACATAAACCAACCGTTAGTGACGGCTGAGTTATAGACAATGGCTGACTTACGAACATAAATCAGCCGTATTATGCGGCTGGTTTATAAAAGGTCTGGCTGAGTTATGGAAAATTTGGCTGAGTTGTATGTAAGAAACGGTTGGGTTATGTTTTCGGGTGGCTGGTTTATGGGAGGTAGTTACGGCAGTACTAAATCAGTCAGCCGTAATAAGGCTGATTTAGTGTTAACCCAACCCAGTTACGGCTGACTTATTAGCGAAAGATTAATTACTAGAATACCATTTATTTGACGTCTAATTTATCTGACGATACGGCTGGCTAAAAATTTTGTAGCATATTTACGGCTGATTTATTAACGAAAGACTAATTACTGAAATACTATGCACGTTGTGGCAGACTTACATTAGATCCGATTTGCCATGTCATCAGATCCGATTTGCCATGTCATTATTAGAGTCGAATTAGAGTTCTTCATCTACGTAGATCTTCTTATTATTCTTCTTCGTCGTGTCTTTGATATTTTCATTCAGTTATCAGAGATACTATGGCTCGGGTGATTGTTGTTTCCGGTAACTGGGTTAAGAAAAACAGATGTGTATTCATCGCCGACGGTAGAGGGAGTATAGTGGTACATGCCGATGAGAGTATAACACTAGACCAACTTGCGAAGACAGTACTCGATGATTACGGATTGAATGAGTCGAGCCATCAGATTCAGCTGAGCTACATGTTCTAAAAAAGAAGCTTTGAAAACAATGACCTAATATAGAAACATGAAATGTCGAGTTATCTAAATGATACGGCTGAGTTATTTAATTAAGATATGACTGAGTTATGGATTTTGATTACAATATGGTTTTAATTGTTACACGCCTCGAGATTGTAAACGTCTCGACATTAGACATATTCACACGCCTAATATAGAAAAACAAAACGTCGCGAGATAAATTAATACGGCTGAGTTATCTAAATGATACGGTTGAGTTATTTAATTGCGATACAACTGAGTTATGAATTTTTTTTACAATATGGATTTAGTTGTTACACGTTTTGAAATTGTAAACGTCTCAAGATTAGACATATTCACACGCCTAGTATAGAAACACGAAACATCACGAGATAAATTAATACGGCTGAGTTATCTAAATGTTACGACTGAGTTATCTAAATGATACGGCTGAGTTATTTAATTATGGTATCGACGAAGACCATTTCAGGGGAAGACGATTTCGGCGGAACCATCTGAACCTGCAGAATCTGAAAATTAACCACCTGATAGTCCACATCGCAGTATTGCGTTTGGTCGGCCTAAGAGGATTGGGTTTCGAGCACCGTTGAGGTATGGTTTCGAGGATATGGTTGGTTATGCTCTACAGGTTGCTGAAGAAGTGGATACTTATGAGCCATCTACATACAGAGAAGCTGTTTCGAGTGCTGAGGCTGAGAAATGGTTTGCTGCAATGGGAGATAAGATGCAGTCTCATGATAAGAGTCAAACATGGGATCTGGTCACACCACCACCATGGAGAAAGATTGTTACATGCAAGTGGATCTTCAAGATTAAGGATGGGATATCACCAACAGAAGGAGTTAAGTATAAAGCTCGGGTTGTTGCTAGAGGTTTCAGTCAAAGAGAAGGGATTGACTACAACAAGATTTTCTCACCAGCGGTCAGACACACTTCTATCAGGGCGTCAAGATCTGGAACTTGAGCAACTCGATGTTAAGACAACTTTTCTTCATGGTGAGTTAGAGGAAGAGATTTACATGACTCAGCCAGAGGGTTTTCTCGTTCCAGGAAAAGAAGATTATGTGTGTAAGCTGAGGAAGTCTTTGTATGGACTTAAGCAGTCTCCCAGACAGTGGTACAAGAAGTTTGACAGCTATATCATCAAGTTGGGTTACTCAAGAAGTCCGTATGATTTTTGTGTTTACCATAAGAAGCTGAAAGATGAATCATACATTTATCTGGGGCTTTATGTGGATGACATGCTGATAGCTGCCAAAAGTATGTGTGACATTCAGGAGCTGAAAGACCTTCTCAGCACAGAGTTTGAGATGAAGGATCTTGGTGTAGCTAAGAATATTCTAGGAATGGAGATTCTTAGAGACAGAACACAGAGGAAACTTTTCTTGTCACAGAAAGGTTACATTGAGAAGGTGCTTGAGAGATTTGGTATGTCGTCGGTCAAACCCATTGATACACCAAGTGCTGCAGATATTCATATCACCAGTGTTGCAAATCAGTTTGAAGAAGAAAAAGAGTATATGTCTCGGGTTCCTTATGCTAGCGCTGTAGGAAGTTTGATGTATGCTATGGTCTGTACAAGGCCTGATCTTGCACAGCTGTCAGTGTGGTCAGCAGGTTCATGGGACAACCCGGAAAGGAGCACTGGCAAGCTGTTAAGAGAATTTTCCGGTACCTTCGTGGTACATCTGATGTTGGTCTCATCTACGGAGGTGAGAGACCGTGTGAGGTCGCAGGCTATTCTGATTCAGATTATGCTAGAGATGTGGACAGTAGAAGATCAATGATCGGGTACGTATTCACTTTAGGTGATTCTGTTATTAGCTGGAAAGCAACTCTGCAGCCAATATTGACATTGTCTACTACAGAAGCAGAGTACATGGCGTTAACTGAAGCAGCCAAAGAAGATATTTGGTTGAAAGGGTTGGTCAGTGATCTAGGTCTGCATCATGATCAGGCTACAGTGTACTGTGACAGTTTGAGTGCGATCTGTTTAGCCAAGGATCAAGTTCATCATGAAAGAACCAAGCATATTGATGTGAGGTACCATTTTCTGAGAGGTGAAAAGAGGATAAACGTGAAGAAGGTAGGAACTGCTGATAATTCTGCTGATATGTTCACTAAGCCAGTTCCTCATAGCAAGTTCCAACATTGTTTGGACTTGCTAAACATCTCAAGCTGTTAGTCTGGTCCTATAGGCCATCTAGTCTGAAAGGACATTTGAGGCAGAGGAGAAAGACGTGGTACATCTTGCATCATATGATGCGTCTGGTACATCTGTGTTGTGGAGGATTCAAGTCAAGGTGGAGATTTGTTAAATATGCCTTGAATCTGGTGAAGTCTAGAGCTTGTGTTCTGAAGTCCAGAGCTTATGTTCTCACGTCTAGTGCTTCTGCTGTGAAGTCTGGAGCATTGCTGTGAAGTCTGGCTTGTTCCAAATATTTGCTCTCACAGGGTGAACAAGTGCCTGCACACTTCCGTCACAAAGCTACTTCAGGTTCTGTAATGATCAATTTAACTCCAAAACCTCTTCCTTCATCCTTCAGATTCAAAGCTTGCATCTTGCTGTCAAGAGAAAAAGTTAATCTTGATGTAGAGTGTCTGTCTTTGCGTCTCTGGAACGTCTTCGAAGATGAATTTACTGACGAGGAGGATGATAATTTATCGATGTGTGTGTCTTGTAGCTTCAAGGGTAAACAGAATGGCCTCACTGTCCCATATGGATCAAACCAGCGTGATATGCCTTATCTATATGGATATGCAGACCGTCTATATACGTTTGAAGATTCTTTCTGTCTAAACCAAGATTTCCATGAAACGGAAGAAGCCACTTTCAGCAAACTTGTGTTTCAGTTCGAAGTCTTTTACACAAATTGGAAGCTGAAAGGCTGCGGTGTACAACTTTTGGAGGTCAACGGGAAAGAAACTGGAGATGAAGAAGAATCTGGACGTGATGAGGATGCAGATGATTATGATGATGGTGGTGACGAAGATGAGAGTGGTGATGATGGTGAAGGTGATGAGGATGAAGATGATGAAGTTGGTGATGGTGATAATGATGACGGTGAGGAAGACACAGAGGATGATGTAGATGCATAGACGAGGAGGATGAAGCGAATGAGGTTAAGCCCTGTGTAGGTATTGGAAATTTTCATGTTGTTAGGTTTTCCTGATTCTGCTCTATTTATGTTTATGTTCCTAGAGAATCTTATGTTTACCTCTTTATTGGACGTCTCCCTGAGTCTGACTCAGTTCTGTTCCTTTTGGCTTTCTGCCTCTTAAGTGTGTATAGATTGTTGTAAGCACTTTTAAATAGCATTTTGTTATGGCTACTGCTGTCATGGCCTAGGGGACATATTCTTATCCTAAGGTATAAAAAAAGGATTAATATACCTCAGGTAAATTAGATAGATCAGACATTTTTCCAACCAAGCCACATATGAATTTTCTTTGGTTGATAACATGACCTTCAAGTACGTATAAATATCTTCGAGATATGATTGATGTACCTTCTCTCTGCAATCACACTTACTCTTACTATCTCGAATCTTTCTTGAAGTTCATGACTGTACAATCCTTGCCGGAGAAAGGTCTGCAAAACCTCCGTCTAGATGCACACAAGAGAGCTGTCCGTCTCAGACTCAAGACATCGAATCCAAACAGCTTTCCCCAACAAATTAACGACATATATATGCCTGTTTCAGATTCACAGGGGAGGCAAAGTTGTTTTGAGTTCCTGACATTTGGAAACAAGTTTTTGGTTTCTTAGATTGTTTGATGAGATAATAATGATAATAATAATACAAGAAATGTTGTAATACTCTTGTCCATAATCTGGATTTTTCATTGTTAAATTTAAATTTTTTTTATGGTTAAGATCATTGAACCAAAGAGTAGTTGGTGACGATTGACTTTTGGAACACACAATAGGATTCATGATTTTAACTTTGTACTACTACTGCCATTTCTCTTTTTTAAATATGTTATTACTATCTTAAATTAATAAAAAAAGAACATTATAAATGAACAACTAAAAATTAAAATTACAAAATTAAAATAAAAAGTTATGATCGTTGATTTAGAGTTTAGAGTATAAAATTGGGATTTAGGGTATAAATGTTTACAATATAATTTTAGTTTTATTAACAATAAAAATATATTAAGTACCATATAATGCTTTTCTTTAGATTCAAGAATATTTGATTTAGGGTATAGATTCACACTTATAAGATAATTTTTCTAATATTAATTTTCTATTTCTCAATTAAGAAAAGAAAATGAAATAAATTCTTATTTCATCTTAAAACATAAAATAAAATAAAATAAAATAAATTAAAAATTAAAAAAATTATGAATTTTTATCTACAGTTTAGGACATAGGCTTTAGAGTTTAGAATCAAAGGTTTAAATTATATACTAGGGTATTTTCTATTTTCTATGCTATGTGCGGGTTGTGTATTCAATTTCTTTTAAGTATGCTTTGTTTTTGTATATTACTTGAAAATTGAAAAGTGCAATATAGCGTGAGTTGTGTATTTAATTTTGTTTTAATTGTATTTTTTTTATATATTACTTGAAAATCGAAAAAGCACAATATAAAATAAAATATAGTATATGAACCAAAAATTGAAAATTTGAAGATCTGATTATACTTTTTTGTTTTTATAAAACACATATTTGCAATAGATATATGCTGCGTATGGCCGCATAATTCAACTGACCTTTTTTCAATTGCATTTTTGCCCCTAACAATTTAGAATATAGAAACATTGATTATGTAGATACAAACTTTAATTAAAGTCATACTTTATAAAAACCTTATTGATTGTTTGAAAATTTAAAGTTATTCTTGACTTTAAAAAGTTGATATAACTTTCTAATACTTTTTCTGCTTTTTTTAATAAATATATTTTTTCATAAAAAATAAGAAGAAATTCTTGTTTTCAATAGTTTTCCAATCGTAAGAGCACTCTAACTCCTGTAAACTTCTCAAAAAAAGGAAAATATTAATATTTTCATTATGTAATAATATTTTAACTAATTATTAATTAGTGATTCAATAACAAAATGACATGTGGAAAGTGGAGTCCTAAAAATTTCTGAAAAAATCTCAAATGAGGCATTCCTACACTCTCTTTTTTATTTTTATTTTCTTTTTCATTTATTTAAACGTTGAGAACCGCTATCACATCCTTACCAATGGTGATGCTCTAACTAACATAAGTTTTTCACATGTTATAAACTATTTTTGAAGATACTGCTACACTTCCCAACCACGACATGGGCCTCTGACAACTTTACAAAATAACAATTACCATACACCATGAGGCTAAGTTGCAAGGAAAAGGAACCTCCAGATTTATAAACCATGAGTTGATCTCGTAACTTGTACTCATCCTTCCGAAAAGGATAACTACTGAAGTCTATAGACCCCTCCGGCATCAGTCTAGGCAATGTCACCTGCGAAACTCCTACTGAAACAAGCAGTTTAGATCCTTGACACTGATTTTGGGACAATGATACACAAACCTGAAGAACAAACAACTCATCCGCATTGGTGATATATGCGAAAATCTGAGCCAAAAAAAAAAAGATAGAGAAACAAAAAACTTTCATCTACCCTTTCCTCTGCTTGTAAGATTGACGGCTGTAGATAGAGATATGTTGCGCTACCATATTCCAGGCAGATCTCTATCCTTTCCTTGCATTACACTCTCGTCAAGACTGGAAACATATAAGGTCTTTCAAGTCCAAGCATACTTCCCACACTGATAATAAATTATTAAGAAACACATAAAATACACTCACACTATAAGAAAACATCGATATTCTGAGGAATATTCCGAGGGAAAATGATTTCCTCGGAATTTTCTGACGAAAAACTGAGGAAACTCCGAGAAAAGGGAGTTCCTCGGAATTTCCTCGGAAGTTTCCGAGGATCCCATGTTTCCTCGGAATTTTCCGAGGAAATTCCGAAAAAACAGGGTCCGTCGGAAAAACCGACGGATATTTCTAAAATACTGAGGAAAGTTTGTAGCCGTTAGAGAGCCGTTGGGCGATTTCAAGAATTCCGAGGAAATACCGAGGAAGGGTGGTTTTTCCTCGGAATTTCCTCAGTATGTCGGTAGGATTTCATCTATAAATACAGCCACCCCTCTTCCTCTTCATTCACTCCATTTCTTCTTCTTTCGTCCCACTATCTTTACACACGATTTTGCTTTAAAAAAACACATCTTCTTCTTCAATTATTATCGTTCTTGGATGGATCGACCTCATTTGGATCCGAACACGAAATTGCTTACGAAAGAATACGAACGAGTCTAAGGAATTCATGGGGTTAGTTCAACGACAACCGGAAGCCGAAACAGGTAAGTTAAGATATCCTTGCTCTAATTGTAAACATATAAAGGTTATTAAAGAGTTGGATGTTTGGACACATATTTTTTTAAATTGGTTTACACGAAGTTACAAAATTTGGTATCATCACGGGGAAACTGATTATGAACCTGGTAGTACTAGCGAACCTCGGCCGGCGGTTAGATTAGAAGAACTAATTAGAACGGATTTAGATTATGGTGTAGGTATTGAGCAGATGGTAAATGATCATTTTAGAGGGGAAGATTTACCCAATGCAGAAGCTAGGAGATTTTATGATATGTTGGATGCTGGAAAGCAACCTTTGTATGAAGGTTGCAGAGATGGTCATTCAGCTTTATCATATGCTACAAGACTGATGGGCATTAAAACAGATTATAACTTGGCTGAAGACTGTGTGGATGCGATAGCTGATTTTGTAAAAGGTATTCTACCTGAGGATAATGTAGCTCCAGGTTCATACTACGAGGTTCAGAAACTCGTATCTGGTGTTAGTTTACCGTATGAGGTAATAGATGTATACAGCGATAACTGCATGATTTATTGGAGGGCGGATGACCAGCGGATTACATGCAAATTTTGTGGGAAGCCTCGTTTCAAAGATACGAGTGGAAGAGTTCCAGTGCCATATAAAAGGATGTGGTATTTTCCTTTGAAGGAAAGGTTGCAGAGGTTGTATCTTTCGGAACGCACAGCGCAACGAATGAGATGGCATGCGGAGCACTCAACAGATGGTGAGATTAGACGTCCTTCAGATGCAAAAGCGTGGAAGCATTTCCAATCAAAGTATCCCGACTTTGCATATGAGAGAAGAAATGTCTACCTTAGATTATGTACTGATGGTTTCAGCCCGTATGGGAAGAGTGAAAGACAATATTCTCTATGGCCAGTCATTGTTACACCATATAACTTACCCCCAAACTTGTGCTTGCGACGAGAGTTTTTGTTTCTCTCCATTCTCGTTCCCGGACCAGAGCATCCTAAGAGATCACTTGATGTGTTTCTTCAGCCTAATATATGAGTTGCAACAACTATGGGCTCAAGGTGCTAGCTGAAACATACGATATTTCGTGTAAAGAAAACTTTCAAATGCGGGCAGTACTAATATGGATAATAAGTGATTTTCCAGCATATGGTATGTTATCTGGATGGACAACGCATGGGAGGCTATCATGTCCATATTGTCAAGATGACACAGATGCTTTCCAACTAAAGAACGGAAGAAAAACGTGTTGGTTTGACTGTCATAGATGATTCCTACCACATGATCATCCATACCGTCGGAGTAAGAATTTCTTTAGGAAGAACAAACAGGTGTTTGCTGGTCCACCTGAGGAAGTTAGTGGGAAAGTTTTGAAGACACAACTAAGAGATTTTGGTGCAGAAAGGAAGCCAGACGTTGGTGGACATGAGCATTTTTCGGTAGATGCTGTTGGAGAACTACATAACTGGCACAGAAAAAGTATTTTATTTGATTTGCCATACTGGGATCATCTGCTAAGGCATAATTTAGATTTCATGCATATTGAAGAACTTTTTTGACAATCTCATGAACACGATCCTTAACGTTAAAGGTAAAACAAAGGATAATTTGAAGTCAAGACTAGATTTAGTCGATATATGTGCTCGTCCAGAACTTCATGTTGATGAGAATGGTAGGGCTCCTTTTCCCATATACCGACTTGATGCAGAGGGGAAAATGCATTCTTTGATTGGATTTCAAACGATGTGGAGTTTCCAGGTGGTTACGCATCTAATTTGCGAAACTGTATCGACAGAAAGGAAGGAAAGTTTATTGGCTTGAAAAGTCACGATTGCCATGTGATGATGCAGCGCCTCCTTCCGTTTGCCTTCAAGGAACTATTACCACGAAAAGTTCATGAAGCAGTTGCAGGGATAAGTGCTTTCTTCCGCGATTTATGCAGCAGATCAGTGACTCTTGAAGGTATTACAAATTTGAAGACTAACATAGCCGTGATTCAGTGCAACCTTGAGAAGATATTTCCTCCCTCATTTTTTGATGTTATGGAGCATCTTGATATTCACCTTGCAAGAGAATTGGAACTTGGTGGTCATGTGCAGTATAGATGGATGTATATGTATGAGCGGTATATGTTCCATTTGAAGAAGATGGTGAAAAATTTAAGTAGGGTGGAAGGTTCTATAGTCGCACAGATGATCAATGAATAAATTTCAAACTTTGCGGAGCACTACTTTCCAGCAGAAGTTCAGACCAAAAACAAAAGATCTGCTCGACATGATGATAGAGGCGAACGGGCAACATATCATGTTCAGGTTCCAGACATTTTCACAGATGTTGGACGACTTAGCGGAAAACCAAAGGACCGTCGACTTACTGAGCACGAGCGAAGTCATTTGCAGACATATTTGCTCACCAACTGCGAAGATGTTCTTCCATATGAGAGGTAAGTTTATTATCTTACAAAATTATATTTTAACAAATTGACATTTAAATCTAATTAATTATATATTGTCATCATATGTATAGGATTTTCATGGCAGCAAAGTGGTTCGAATATAGATACGCCACAGAGGCGGAACTAGAAGAAATGAAGCAGAGAGAATTTGCTGGACGGATGTTTACCTATGTGAGTGCCTTAAAAAAAATTAAAATTACATTTATCATATATTTATACTAATTCATATTTATTGATATAACCTACATATGTGCTATTAATAGGTGTCTGCTGGTTTGGCCAAGATGGTGGTTGGCCCAAACTGTGTTGTGAAGTCATATCCGACATTTTGTACTCGAGGATATGCATTCGCAACTGAAAAGAGGAGACGTTCGCGTACGACCTATGATGCTGGCGTTTGTTCTGCATCAGGAGATGATGTATACTATGGACACATACATGAGATTTTGGAAATCAAGTATTTGGGCTTGCTTGGATTGCGCTGTACTGTTTTCTATTGTGATTGGCACGACAACACTCCAGATCGAGGTGTGAGAACAGATGCATTTGGTGTTACATCAGTACATTCGAGGCGAAAGCTGCAATATTATGATCCTTTCATTCTTGCTTCTCAAGCCGATCAGGTAAGTTAATGTTGTATGAATTCAGAATGATTGATCATAATTTATACTTTTACTAATATTTTTTTAAATGTTACAGGTTTCTTATATCAAGTACCCACGGGTAAGGAACAGAGATGATCCATGGGTTACTGTTACAAGAGTCAACCCGAGAGGCCGAGTTCAGGGAACTTCAGAGCTGGAAGACCCACTGCAACCAATCACATCCAGCAACTTAAGTGCAGCAGAAGATGTAGCGGAAGGTGGCCTTGTAGTCGATTTGACCGACTTCGCAGAGGACGCCGTCGTTTACGCAGAAGATGAACCAGTTATTGGAGAGTTTCACCAAGATCCAGATTCCGATTCATCTGGTGACGATGACTTGGAATCAGAGTAGAGATTTTTTAAAAAAAAAAAGAAATTCCGAGGAAATTCCGAGAAATTCCGAGGGAATTTAGGGTTTCCTCGAATTTCCTTGGAATTACATTTCTCGATTTAGGGATTTGATTAAAAGTGCTATTCCTCAGAATTTTCTCAGAATATTCCGAGGAGATTTCAAGGAAAATAATATTCTTGGCTAAAAAAACTATTTCCTCGGAATTTCCTCACTCTGAGGAAATTCCGAGGAATCTACTGATTTTCTGCAAATTCCTCGTAATGTCCTCAGAAAATTCCGAGGAAATTCCGAGGAGATGGGGTATTTTAACCGAGAACGACGTTTTGCAGATTGAATAACACATATATAACCTTCATTGAGTGTCTTAACCAGATTATGAAGTCAAACCTTAGCGTTTTACACAATAACAAACACTTTTACGATTGCTCGAACAAAAATCACACAACATAAGATAAACACTTATATACTTTAACAAATGTTACAGGAAATACTTACAATTATTTTTGAAATTTTGTTATTTCATGGTTTATGATCATCTATACAAAGTATCCTCAATGGTATGCATTGCATTTGTATTAAAATGAAATACCGAAAAAAAAATCGGAATTTGAAACCCCAAACCATGTTTCCTCGGTATTTCCTCGGAATATTCTGAGGAAATTCCGAGGACCACAGTTGTTCCTCGGAATTTTCTCAGAAAATTCCGAGGAAATACCGAGGAAACACATTTCCGTCGGAAAGTACTTACCCGGGAAAACCAAACCGCGTGAATATTTCGAGAACCGCGGGTTAGGTTTATATTTAATAATTCCGACGGAATTCCAACGAACCTGTTCGGTCGGAATCATAAATATAAAACCTAACTCTTCTTCTTCTTCTTCTTCTTCTTCTTCGCCGCAAGCTCTCTCATCTCGAGAACCGACGTCCTCTCTCAATTATCGCCGTCCTCTCTCAATTCTCGCCGTCCTCTCTCAATTCTCGCGTCTCTCTAATTCTTGCCGTCCTCTCTCAATTCTCTCCGTCCTCTCTCAATTCTCGCTGGTTAATCTCATACCCAAGCCCACATCTCTTCTCCACTTCAAGAATCATGTAAGAATCTATGAAAACTTCATATTTTTCTATTTCTTACGGTTTGTGAGATTACAATTTCAAATTTTAGGTTGTTAGATGGATAGTTTCGGATTTTAGGTTGTTAGATGGATAGATTAGGATTGAATTTCGGATTTTAGGTTCTTGTTTTAGTTTTCTTTGGAATTATTTTATGTTTAAAAACGTTTTTTGATTTTTAAAAACATGTATATGATTTTAAAAAAGGTTTTTACTATTTTTAAAATCGTTTTTCAAGTTTCCAGGAACAATAAAACATATTTAAAAAATTTAAAAATATTTATAAACCTTTTTCTATATTAAAAATCAGGTATACTAACAAAATATAATTGTTTTTGAATTTTTATATATTAAAACTATTTTTCTGATATTAAAACTATTTTTATATATTAAAACTATTTTTCTGATATTAAAAGTATTTTTATAAGTATTATAAAATTTAATGTAATTATTAAACAAATTAAATATATTAAAACTATTTTTCCTGATATTAAAACTATTTTATAATGATTAAACAATTTTTTGTACTTATTAAACAATTTAAATATATTAAAACTATTTTATAATTATTTTACAATTTTTGTAATTATTAAACATTTAAATATATTAAAACTATTTTTCTGATATTAAAACTATTTTTCTGATATTATAACTATTTTTATATATTTAAACTACAGGTCTTATGATGATCATACCCGACCTCCTCGACAGCGTCGTGGTCGTGGCTCGGGGAGCAACTCCGTTCAGGATTCCCCATCGCCCCGCAGCTCCCACCAGACATCTCCCTCTCCATTTCCCGAAGCTCCTTCTGGCTCCGGTGCTGCATCCACTATTCCTCCGAACTTTCAGGGTCCTCCGAAACTGATGAGGGTTGCGGAGTTTGTTCGACAGCCGGGTCATCACCATCTTCCGTTTCTCACTCTGTATCCATCTGGACAGGGTCAAACATGGTTCGATCGATCCTCGAACGGGATCAGCTCATGGATCAACCGTATGATGTATCTATCTTTGGACGTGAGACATCCGACTTTCACCGACTTCCCTAGAGCCAAACAAGTTCTGTGGTTTGAACAGTTTGCAGTAAATATTCATATATTTTTTTAAAATTTTTTTAATATAAATTTTCTACTAATTGTGTTTTTTTTCAGCAAGAATTCAACTGGAATCCCGATTATACGGTGTTTATCTATTACCACTTCGTGCATAAAGTTATCAAATTCACGAGTGGAAGAAGAAGTGGCAAATGGACCAGGTTTTTTTTTTTATTTTTAAAACAATTTTTAAAATTTTTTAAATTATTTTTTAATTCATCTAACAATTTTTTTTTTAAAGGTCACAAAGTCGATAAACCTCGCGGTCTGGGAGCAGTTGATTGTGCACTGGAGTAAGGAAGAGACGAAATCGACTTCTTCCACCAACTCCACCAACCGCAAGAACGATCGTAAAGGGAAGGGAATCTTCAAGCACAACTGGGTGCTCAGTCCCAAGCCACTATGAGGGATCGCATGGTAATTTCAGTCGCTTTTTATTCTATTTTAAAATTTTTGAAATTTTAAATTCTCATCATTTCTTCTAATTACTAATATTTATATTGATATCAAGGTGGAGAAAATGATGGTGAGCCATTTGATGATTTCACCCTATTGAAGAAGGCGTATACGAACAAGAAGACCGGCCAGATTGATGATGGTGTTGTGAAGGGTGTCGTCGACCTCATCCACAGTCAGGTGGAAGAAGCAGCGTCTCAGCTTCAAACCGAGGACGAAGATTCGACGGGTTCCCAATTGCCTCGGATCGGATCAACAAAATCGTTGAAAAGGTAAGTTTTTTTAAAAAAAAATTCAGTACATCTTAATTATTATTTACATTTGCCTATTTTCTATTTCAGTCGGTTCCAAAGAAGAAGGGCCGATTGTTGGGTTTGGCTCGTCGGTCCCGGTCGGTTACGTCTTCTACTGCAACCCCGCCCTTTGTTGATCCCGAAGCACTTATGGGTCAGTTGCAGGAGAAGGATAATCGCATATCTGCGTTGGAGACTCAGATGGCGACTCAACAGGTGAGCTTCGAGGCACAGAGGAAGCTGAACTAGCAGATGAGGACGTTGCACCCGAACGTCGCTTTCCCGACCCTGCAAGACCCGAACACCCAAAACCCGTAGCTTTTTTTTTTCAAAAACTTGGAATGTTTTTTTTTATTTGTACGACTTTAATTAAAATTTTCGAAATTAAATTTCTGAATTTTAATTTTATATTTTCGAATTTAAATTTCTAATATTTTTTTTTAAAAAAATAATTTTTTTTCATAATTTCGAGAAAAGCCTCCATCGGAATATTCCGACGACGAGATTCCTCGGAAATTTCCGAGGAACGGTTTCCTCAGAAATTTCCGAGGAAACGCGTCGTCGGAATATTCCGAGGAAACCGTTCCTCGGAAATTTCCGAGGAAACTCGTCCTCGGAATATTTCGATGGAGGCTTTCCTCGGAAATTTTTGAGGAACGGTTTCCTCGGAATATTCCTCAGTTTGTAATCCGCATTCTGACGATTTGTTCCGTCGGAATAGTCCTCGGTTTATACCGAGAAAACTCTTCGTCGGTATTTTCCGACGACCATTCCGACGAATGGTCCTCCTCGATATTTCCTCGGAATTTGTGTTCCTCGGAATTCCGTCGGAAATTTCCGAGGAAATTCCGAGGACATACTATATTCCGAGGAGTTTTTTCCGAGGGAAGAAATCCTCGGTATTTCGTCGGAATACCGTTATTCCGAAGGAATACCGAAGATTTTTTCCCTCGGTATATGCTTGTTTTCTTGTAGTGTCAAAACAACTTTTGTGACTCATTGAGTCAGAGAAAGATATAAATACATAGTTTAGACAAGGACTGACAGAGATTAGAATTTCAGGCATAGACAGAAGCAGAAAACAAGACCCTAACGCCATATGAGTGTGAGAGAGTATTATTAAGTTTAAAGACAAGACCAGACCACTCAATTTTCCCCCAAACCTCACGCCCATCGAGTCGTACCTCCACGGAAATCTCTGCTGACCAGAGCTCCAAACTCTCAGAATCATCAATCTGTTTGATCCAGAAGATGACAATGTTCCCAGCAGAGTTAGTACAGTGTTTGATGATTTCATTACTGAACCAGATCTTTGTTGGTGTACACTGACGCCCACCATCATCAACATTACGAATGATGTAAATTGAACCATAGAGGTGAGACCTTAGCTCATCCAAACCCTTGACAGTCTTCCAATCCAGCTCATCTGGCTCACACCACACTATCTTCCCTAAAGGAGCACAAGAGAATAACAGTTTCCCAATGACACACCAGTCCTCTCTGTAGCCTCTCATATCTAATTTCCCTACACTTGTGGAGAACGTAGGCAAGACTGAGATGATGAAACTTTGTTTCTCCATATCCACGGCGTAGATTTTCTTCTCCTCTATCAAAACACTTTGGTAGATGATTCATACTTTATTCTCGCAATCCAAAGTTAAGTGAGCCCAAATCTTTGTCTTTGGATCAAATACTTCTACCCAGTAACCATTATCATCACCTAACCCACCAAACACGTATATCTTCCCGTCTACAAGGCTTGCCGACGCGGAAGCCCGAGCCATCTTCATGGACGGGGCTTGACGCCACGTGTGAGAGAAACACTCGAGGAACCAAACATCCGAACTGGGTTTGCCGTTTCTCATCCCACCAATTACATAGATCCCCGAATCCACCACCACGAATGAGGACAAGTCTGGAGCTTGATCAGGGTTCGACGGGATCGGACTCAGCCGACGGTTACGTGTTAGGATGAACCAGCGCGGACTTGGTTCAGGACAGATGCGTAAGCAGACGTAGAAAGATGCCTCGGTGCGACTATTCAGCCATCGCGTGCGGAGGAGCTCAGGGGAAGATATGAGAGAGCGGTAGGTCTTGGAGACCAGAGAAAAGGCCGCGTGGTCCTGTCTCGACACCTGAGCTAGGCAGCTCACCACCACCGCATCTGGCAACGACCATAACCCAGACTTCTTCGTCTTCTTCGTCTTCTTCCTCCTCTTATTGTCGCGTGGGTGGCCGCAACGATTGGACATCGTCAAACGCAATTCACAACCAAAACCCTATCTTCTCCTATTGATTGATTACCGGATGAATCCTGTTTTTTTCTTTTGTCTGAACAACCACATGCAGACACACTATTTTATAGTTTTTTATTTCCTTTTTCTAATTCCAAAACTAATAGGGATTTGTAAAACCGACTCATTTTTTTGTTTGTTTCTTCTATATGACAGTTTCCTTTTTTTTCAAAACAATAATTCTTGATAATATTAGGGAAATTTGGATGAATAACCAAAAAATTGATTTGTAAGACCCAGTCATTTTTTTTTTGTTTCCGCTATATTGCAATTTCCTTTTTCTTTCTTATCTAGGAAGTAATAGAATTCATTCAACTGCAAACATTATGAAATCTGTTTTTTTTTTTTCTCTTCCTTCCATTTAATTTTTTCCTTTGACCCGGAAAAAAAAATCTCAATTAAGTAAGAAGTTTTCAATTTTTTTTCTGTGGTACATCCAGAGATTTAGAATTTTATATATACACTAGTATTACGACCCGTGCCATGCACGGGCATCGGCTATTTTATAAAAAATATTATAAATATAATTGGGTAAAGAATACCAATTTTAAATTTGTTAGTAGATAAAATAAAAAATATGATTATGCTATACATGTATATTGGCTATTTAAAATCTAGATATTTTTATCTTATAATTATATAAACAGATGTAAATTAAAAAAATTGTTTATTAGATATGGCCAAAATTTTTATTACAATCGGTATGTACTTAAATAAAGTAATAGGTAAGTAAAATATAGTTTAAAGAAAAAGAGCATAATATGCATCTTTAAAAGTTATATACGCAATTCCATTAACCTTTGGTAAAATGTTTGGGTCTGTTTAAATTTAAAAGACGTTTCAAGTAAAATAAATCATCAGCAGCAGATCTATTCTCTTCCATCCACTTTGAAAAATTTGAAGTTTTAATTGTCTCATTTTCGACACCATCCTCAACCTCGTCATATGTTGCTTCCTAAGAATTTAAAAAAAAAAATGTGCAATAGTAAAATTATTGATAATAGAAAATATTGGTTATTGTTATTGTTACCTTAGTTTTTGATGGAATTTGATCAATAATTTGATTCACTGACATTTTTAATTTTGAGATAGAACGGTGGTATAAAAGGATTACTATAGTTAAATAAGTTTACTCTATTTAAAAAACACCAGCAGCAGAACTATTCTCTTCCATCTACTTTGAAAATTTTGAAATTTTAATTGTCTCTTTATCCACACCATTCTCAACATCGTCATATGTTGCTTCCTAAGAATATGAACAAAAAATAATTTGAAATAGTAAATTTATTGATAATAGAAATTAATGGAGTGACAATACGCAACAAAAACCATCCACATGTCTTCAGAGTACTCTTTTATTATCTCTTTTTTGCCCACGTTATGCATGAATTGTGTTTTAAATTTTTCTTTTTTTTTTTAGAAAATGGTTTTCAATTATTTTCATTATGATTATAATATTTAAAAAAAATTTACATTATGTATTTTATATTTCGCTATTATTTTCATTATTATTATATTATTTACTGTATTTTTGTTTATTTTTCAGATCCAATAACCAATTATTTTCATTATGATTAAATTTAGTATTCTGACATATATTGTCTACATTAAGTTTTAACTAATAGAACCATTTAACAAATTATAATATTTTATATATGTAAACTTTGTTTTTTTTTAATGTTTTGAACTATTTGTTTTTTATTGATGTATCTTACTATTGTATATATTATTGCTGTTAAAAAGGAAATTTGTTTTCTTTACCATGACACACCATTAATACTTTAAAAGTAACAATGAAAAAATATGTGGATCATCTTCTTACGAATGATCCATTTCTTTAAGTATTCATCCCGTACTACGTACGGGTTAACAAATAATTAGTTTAACTTAATATAAAATTTGGTAAAAAATACTTAATATAAAGTTAGAAATGTGATATGGTGGTGCACAAAAAAAAAGTGATATGGTGCATCCTGTAAATTTACATCTATAATCACAAAGATAAGAAAAATATTATATTTAAAGATATAAAATTTATAGTAAGTTATCCAAATTAAATTTTGCAAATAAAATAAACTAAAAAAATTGTTGATTACAGAATTTACATATTTTTAAGGGAAAAAGTTAGTTTAGCACTAATACATGTACATTACATTAGTTTTTTTTCTTTTTGATGCTTATGTAAACTTTTTTTGTTTTATTTTTGTATACAATTTTTTTTGAAAAATGAACTATATTTGGTATATTTACAAAATATATTATTCTTCTTGAAAAATGTAACCCTAAGATCTTCCTCACCTTTTTATTTAAGAAGGTAAGCCATCTTCTTCGGCCTAACCATTAAAAAATTAGAACCTAAACATTAATAACATAATCTTGTTCGTCAATCTCGTCCCCTACGTCTTCTTCGTTTTCTTCTCAAAACATAAACTTCTTCGATCTCGTTCTTCTTCTTCTTTTTTTTTGAATAAAATGTTAAATTCGATTCAAAGAAAGGAATGACTGTTTTTGTTTACAAACAAAAGTGAATGATTGAGCTGAACATGATTCTTCTTCTTCTTCTTCTTCTTCTTCAATCTCCTCCCTTATGCTTCTTCTAAGGTCAACAACAGGATTGGTTAAGTGATTGCAAAAGAAATATTGATAGTGATTCCAAAACAAATTTAGCACAAAATATTATATTAAATATGATCAAAAAAGTCGAGGAAATAGAAACTTAGGGCCAAATCATTTTTCTCTAACAACTTCTTCACTATTTCGTAATGATCCAATTTTTTTTTTAAAAAAAAACAGTGTCTTATATAATGAGAGACACACACGATTTATGAGAAAAATAGCTCTTGAATGAAAAACCCGAAGAGACCAGCCAAGCCATCCACAATCTCAATAACTCTCCAACAGGAATTGAAGCAAGGCTTTCTTCTTTGTGATTGCCAAGCACAGCTGAGATGGGTACATGTTTGTTCCCATTTTGAGTCCACGTCAAATCTCTTTTGCAATAGAAAGGCGATCACAGTAATCATGTTTACATGACACCAAGGTATAGAGATCTTATACTGGTTTTTCACTATCATGTGACCCGCTAGCTGAATTTTGGGTTATGCTAAAGATGCAAAACATAAAGAACTTTTTTAAGGGTTAGGATGATCCAACAAAAACCGCAAAACAATTACTCGTTGATTTCAAATTAAACGCAAATAAGGAGAGCTTACCAATATGCCTCTCGAGCAAACTCGAAACCACATGCACCTCCGGAACTTTGTCTGAAATTGTGTGGCAAAAGGATGAAGTTAATTGAACCTGGAAGGGAGAGCTTACAGATACAGGAGCATCAAGCTTGGGATAAGTTGTTGTAGCAGCCATTGCAAGCAAAACATGTACTCATGTTTGCTGTAAACTGGAATACACGTCAAAAAAAGATTAGATTACTAAAAGTTAAATCAATACAAAACGAAAAAAATATAGAACATTATCCGAAACTTAATCTTAACAAAACATCAAAACATCAAAAATATGTCCTTCGTATAAAAGCCAAGATAAACGATCACATCCATAAGCCATTCACACAATAGAAACAAAACATATAGCTAACCTGGACAACTGCAGAAGCACCTAAGGTGAGAAAACCCTATTAAAATAAACAAAAGGCTGTGTTAATAGATCCAAGGGACGTCGCAAAGAGGTTTAAAAACAGAGTTCATAGATATTGGAAGATACAACTATTAGAGCCAAAATTTGTAAGTAATAGCTTGTAGATAGTTTTACTCGTGTCACAAAAACCCATCAACTGAATGTTGTCTAATCAAAAGATTACGAAACTGAATTATTTCCAGTTTGTATTCAAAAGTAACTGTTAACAAATCACTGCGCAAGAGGAAAACAAACCTTCTCCAGAAAATAAGGTAGAGATGCTGCATCGCCTGCATGCTCCAAATGAAAGCTGTCAAGGAAAAAATCAACCTATGATCTGTTATCTTAAGTAAACAAACAGACACAGCACTAACTCCAAACTTCTAGAAGCTAAAACTAATCAAAGTCAACCTCAATCATGGAATCGTAATTCAAGACAGGTTCCGTCCACAAATCATACTATTTTTTTTACAAACAAACTAAAATTTTAAAGAGCACGATTTCAAAGCTTAAGATAACAAAAAGCCATTAAAAACTTCAATGCCAACACAAAATCAAATTCTTTACCTTCCAAAAACATTGGCTTCTTTAACAAAAAAAAAAAAAAAAACACTGGCTCGAAAAAAAAAACAAAATCAGAGTTTCAAGTGCGCTATCAAAAGGAACATAGAGTAGTGCCATGGACTTGAAAAGAACAAAAACATTCTATAAGCAATTCACAAACCTAAATTATACTGGGAGGGTCAGAAGCTATTGATGGATCAAAAAAAAAAAAAAAGCGTAGCAGTAAACAGATCTTGGTGGTGTTGAAAATTCACTCGGGTTCATTCTAAACGTTACAACCAGTTTTCAATCTAGGAACAAACTTCCTCATAGTTGATACGTATAAGATCAAGAGTATAGCCAATTTTCCAATTTCGTTTGCTTACCAAGTAAACCCGGGCTTGTGGTCTAATTCCAACATCTTCAAACAGTTTGATATCCTGATAATGATGAGAGAAGCGCAACAATTAGCAAATAAACAAAACAATTACCCATATATTGAATGAAATCAGACGACAACATAACAAACTGATATTAGAGGAGGCCCAATTTTAGAGGAGCGCAGCTTAATCAGTGTTTGGTCGCCGCAACCTCCTGAAAAAGGATTAGGAGAAATCAGTGCTTGAAGGAGAAATTAGCTTGAAGGAGAAATAGCACGGGTTCGAATTATATATGAGAAGAAGGAATATAACTGATTTACAACCCATGATTTCAAGAACGTGGTTGTTGTTTATATGTTAAGGTTTGCAGTTGATGAAAGAAAAGTGGAGGAGAAGTTAACCGTGAAAGAGTAAAACATGGAGATCGTGTAGAGTTTTTTTTTCGGTATTACTTTCTGTTTTTTTTTAAGATAACCTTTAATAGAAAAAATAAATTGAGAATAAAATTTTTAACAAAAATAGAAAATAATAATTACAGGGACACGTGTCGAGTAAATAAACATGGGACTGACTTCCGTTTTATATGTATTAGATGCATGGAATTCAAACACAAAAGTATACATATTTTAGCAACTTTTTATGATGACGTCTTGTAGTGACTGTCTTTTCTTGGCGATGCAGGCCAATCGCTCCGGGGAGGAAATGTATTCCCTATGGAACAGATAAACATTATCTCTCCAGCCTCCAGGATGGCATTGGCATGCTACAACCAATGATACATACCCTAGTATGGTCCATCACAAATTTCCTATCAAAGCAAGAAAGCGTCTAGATGTCTCAGCGTCAAGATAAATATGCTGGATTTAAACCTATGAGTTTTAGCAGACACGGCCCATTTGTCGTGAAAGTAGGACAAGTTCCTCTCAAAAAAAAAAATAATCGTCCATGCAATTATCTCTCGGCTATAATAAGTAGTTCCTTGGAAAGTTCTTTTCTCAGGAACCAAATAATATTGGCGGTGGACGAAAGTAATTCCCCACCTTTTCGCACGACAAGCCAGAGAGTTAGGGGCAATTTTTTGGGAACGGTTTCATCGCACCAAATGCAGAGACAACACATGGAATCTAGCCATACCCGACCAAGCTCTGTAAAGGGCGAGTTTGAGAAATAGCCCACCTAACCAAGTCAATTTGCTTCGATAGCGTTTAAAATAATTAAAATTAGAAAACCAAAATTTGTGACCATTTTGTCCTTATCATGGATAAAGCTAACTCTTCGAAAACTAACGTAAACAAGACTATTAACAAAAACATATAACAACACTATTAACAAAAACTAAACCCTAGATCTTAGGATTAGTGAACCCAAGTATATTCTAAACCCTAAACCCTAAACGCTAAACCCTAAACGCTAAACCCTAAACGCTAAACCCTAAACGCTAAACCCTAAACTCTAAACCCTAAACCCTAAACCCAAAATCCAAAATCCTAAAATCTAAACCCTAGAATGAAGGATTAGTGAACCCAACTATATTCTAAAAAACTTAAAACATAATTAAATATTTGCATATTAGAATTCTTTCGTATGTTAATGTACACTTTTATATGTTGATATAAATTTTCATACGTTGCTATAAATGTTTTAATATAGATCCTGTAGAAATACTGTTCATCTTCTTCATCTTAGCTGTGGATTTTTTGTTTTCATACCATCATATTTTCTGTTAACGAATACATATGTTTCACCACTCAATCACGATTTGCAAATCCCATCTCTTAATTTATCACTTCAAAGCTTATATGACCGACGAAACCGAACCGTCGCACTACCGCCTCATGTAATCACATGAATCTGTTGAATTTTGAAATGTCTGATTTTGTTTCGAGCAATGAAAAAAAAGATCGGATAGCCTCGTAAGAAATAAATAAGTATTGTTAGAAGGTGAATGCCATTACTCGTTTTTTGGAGGGGTGAAGCGTCTTTACATATGATCAAAAAGTTATAAATTAAACTTTTTCAAAAATGGATTTCTGGGCAAATTTTGACCCAGTCTTGCGTTACTGAATGCGTGATTGTAAACACGTTTTTTGACACCTTGTGGTATAACTTAGTGGGATCCAACCCAATCAGTTGTTAAAGAAAGTGGTGTCACACGTGTGGTACCTTCTCCACTTTTTCTGTAACTTCTTTAACGTTACAACGCACGATAATGAGGAGTTTGCCTCAACCATAATATCGAAAAAAAGATTTAACATTTTTTAAAAACTTATTTCTAGAAAAACTCATTATTCTGCGTTGGAGTTTGCCTATTATTATTCAAATATACTATAATACAAATTTGAACTTTTAAAAAGGATAACAGATTTTTAGGCATATACAATTATTGTTCAAATATTATTAAGATTTTATAAAATCTTCAGTTTATAGATATTATCTTTAATTAAAAATATTATAAATAGAAAAGCTAATAAATATCAGCATCTAACGTTAACAACTCGTCATTTTTTACAATTGAGTTATTCAGAAATTCAAAGAAAAGCTTGTATGCCTATTGGTGATGCATATATGGCTGGTATTCGAAATAACATTCCAGAGAGTATATGGAGAACTCGTAGATAGGTTATTTTTTAAATTTCAAGTTTGTTTTAGTTTTACTAGATTTTATTATAAATTTTTTTCAGTTAATATTTTTAAATAAATTAATTTTGCAGTTTTTTTGAAAAAAAGAATTTTTTTTAACTCTCCGCTCACAACTTTTTTTTTCATTCTACTTTCGATTCCCCATTCCAGATACCACTCTCGACTCCCACTACCACTTACAGTTGCCGCTACAACTGCTTTCAGCTACACCTTTCCTCTCCACTTTGCCAATCAAGCCTTAAAGCAAGTTCCCCCTCTGTAAAGTAGGTGCAATTTCTTCTGATCATTGTTAAAGACAATCACCCAAAACTACTCCACAAAACTGTTTCGAATAGTTTATATTTAATCTATTATTCGTAAACTCCCAAACACAATGGTAATCACTTATCAACCCT
The DNA here is from genome assembly GCA_010577795.1 of Isatis tinctoria. NCBI lineage: Eukaryota > Viridiplantae > Streptophyta > Magnoliopsida > Brassicales > Brassicaceae > Isatis > Isatis tinctoria. The sequence continues at coordinate 3,203 of VHIU01000341.1, read as the reverse complement.
ATCTTAAATCCGACGTCTAAAAATTTGGTACCTGAATATCTCAAAATAATTTTATCAGCGTCATTTAACTAGGTGGTCACTAAAAACTTTTTTTTTTTGTCACTAAAAACTTTGCAATAGTTGAAAATCATTTCGATATTTATTTTTATCTATCTCAGTTCAGTAAAAATATATTTTATCCCAAACTTTTACACATGCTAGTCAGTATTACTGAAAGACGAGTATTATTACACTACTCCTACTCATATTTGACCGAGTATATAATAATTGGTAATGTTGAAAAAAACCTCTCTTATTTGTGGTTTATCGAGTGAAAAAATTTCATTGTGTTGTAAATAGTAGAGAAGTAGAGGAGAATTGGTGTTGTGTATTATTTCAATAGGTATAGAGTCTTTTATATAGGAGTACAAGAGAGGTGACAAGGTAAACCCTAATGAGCCTTATGGGCTTCTAATGGACATCACATAATATTTCATAACACTCCCCCTTGATGTCCATTAAACAAAATATCTCCTAAAACGCTTATGATGCTGCCTCATTAAAAACCTTACCAGGAAAACCCAATAGGAAAAACCATAGTTAAGGGAAAAAGAGTGCAGCGCGCATCTACTCCCCCTCATGAAAACATAACTAGAAATCTCGGAGACGACAAAATATCATATGATGAACCGACTTCTTGAAAGTGGAAGGTTGAAGCGCCATGGTGAATAAAGCAACCAATCTTCACTTACTTGACTTGCTTAGTCATTGGTTTGGGCCGGTAAACTTCTTTTGGCAGATTTGACACTCTTCACTGAAACTTGAATATCTTGATGACCATATCACGGAATGACTTCAGACCACTTGGAAATTGAAGCTAACATCCATATCTATCTTTAGGCACTGGTCTTTCTCTGGTAAGATGAGAATATAGAGCGATATTTGGGACACCAGTCGAAATTAGGTATTCTGAGACAGCTTGTACATGTCCCACGAAAATAGCCATATCTTGAGTTGTGTCATCTGGAATGACTTAATTCAAATTGGTGATAAAAGTAGACTCAAAGGTCTTTCTCCAGATACCAAGATCATATTTTAATTCCATCGTTAAGGTCTCCTTTGGTTGAAAAACTTTCGACCTTCTATTATATCTCGCGAATGGAATGTGTTCATGTCTTGATTCTTCTTCAAGCATGATTGATCTTGATCATTCTCTTCTACTTCTATCAATTTCGAAAATACTTTGGAAGATTGATGATATGTCTCTTTAGGTATCAATCATTTTGCGTGTTCTTTGTTGCCTCGTTAAAACCTTAACATGGAAAACCCAATGGGATAAAACCATGTAAGGAAAAAGAGTACAACCACGCCATCATCATATTTCTCCCCCTGGAAGCATCATCTTTAAGATATGCATTCCAATCATATTTTGGGAATGTGAATAAACTAGTGATTATCATATATAATCTCGTAGATCACTGGACTTCTAGTCCTTAACATCTCTTTCACATAAAAGAGTCATATCTTTCATATTGTACATACTTGTACATACGAGTTATTCTTCCTCTTCTCATAGAAGTTACTAGTATGACTAACATTCTTGTCATACGAAATCACATCTTTCAATCATGAAAGAGATCAATAAATTCTCTTATATCATTTCATATGGTACTCCAAGACCAAAAATTATTCCATGTATATGCTCAATGATGTTCTCGAGAACTAGACCTGCTTCTTGCAGTCCAAATCCTTTTGAGACATACAAATAATATTTTCCAGTGGTTCTCAATTCTTTTTCTTTGTTGCCAGACTAAAGAAACTTTAAAGTTGATGCTTCCACCACATGATGATGCGTTTCTTTATAATCCATTCTAGGTCTTTGTGAGAACCCTTGTGCAACTACTGCTTTGCACCTCACAATTTTATTACGTCATCAATTCTTTCACATAATAACCAATTTATATCTCTTGCATAAAAACATATTTATGCACCACTGGTATTACACCTTTGGGTGTACGGACAACTGGTCCGAATACTCTTCTCTTTCCAAGAGATTTTATCTCGCATCTATTGTTTCTTTCCCTTTTGGCCAATCACACTTTGTGTACACTTTTCAATAGATGGCATATGATCCTCATTCCCATCAACTGCTACATTGCATGCATAAATCTTAACGACGTCGATTTGATATCGGTTCCATATTATTGCAAACATGACATAACTATTTGAGATTTTCTTATTCTCAGGTACCTGAATTTCTTTCTTGTCATGTTTATCATCTCTTCTCGAGATCCTTAATATTTCATTCCTCGTTCCTGCCATTCTCATTCATGCTCCTTTTCTTTTCCGAGGATTCTTTTTTTTTTTTTTTTTTGGAACCGGTCTATCACGCTTCATGCGCTCTTTAGACTCATTAGCAGTTTGATACTGCCCTTCTGGGACATTCAATATAACTGAAGCATTTACAGTTGGAACATGTGACTTAATCACTTTCTTAGGGTCAGTAAATGAGTCTGGCAACTCATATACTATTCTCTGTAATAGAATTATCTCCATACATTCTCTTTCATTTTTGGACTTTTATTCACGCTCTTTAGTCCGAGGATCAATGATAATTCATTTCAAAGTCATTTTCTTTTCCAGCTGTTTATTTTCTCCCCCTGATTAGTGCTGGAAATTTGAGTTAAAATCCGCGGGTCCCGCGGGTTTTGACCCGCTGCGGGGCGGGTGCGGGTCAAAAAAATTTAAATTCGGATCGAAGCGGGGCGGGTGCGGGTTGAAGTTTTCAATTGCGGGGCGGATGCGGGTCGGCATATTATGTCCGGCGGGTTAGCGGGTACCCGCAATTTAAAAGAAAAAATAAAAAAAAATATTAATTAGTAATTTTACTCTATTTTAAAATAAAAATATATATAATATATAAAAAAATATTAAAAAATATTAAATTTTTATTTTAATCTCGAAAAATATATATATTTTTTATAAAAATATTTATTTTATATTATTAAAAACAAAATAATAATTAAAAATATATAAAATGTTTTTTCATATTTGGCGGGTAACCCGCGGGTCACCCGCAATTTAAGCGGAGCGGGTGCGGGTATGCTATTTTCTTCTGCGGGTTATGCGGGTTGCGGGTTTTGCGGGTCAAAATTTTTTTCAATCCGCTGCGGGTCGGTCAAGTGGGGCGGGTTGACCCGCAAACCCAGCACTACCCCTGATGT